>JAOVVB010252494.1:0-20173 GCA_028570985.1 Heterobranchus longifilis | reverse complement strand
GTCAGGGACGCATCGGGGTTACACATTACAAAAGATATTTGGTCGAATGTATCCCGACAAGTGGTTTGAGTGATCGGATCATAATGTGTCCTGGTGGTCGTTTACATTTGTATTTAGCGCCGTCCATCCAATCGCCCAAGATGCATTTTAAAATCAAGTGTAAACAGGGTCTTAGAGACAAACTGCCATATCATTTATATAGAAAATTTAATTTTGTCACCAAAAAAAAAAAAAAAATTAATCAATAATGTTTCTATCAAAGGGAGCTGCTTGTAAAATTCTGTAGCTTTAAGGAGCTTTTTAGTCCCTCTCGGCTCTTTGTTACGTCTGAGCTGCTCTTATCAACTTCTGCAGGCTGCTGATAAACTCACTGTACTCTACCTGTCCACCACCAGACCACAGACAGTAACAGTTGGCAGAGTATTTCTCTCAGGAGACGAAAACACAGGAGAGTTAGCACTGAACTTAAAACCATCAGGTAGAAACACAACTCTAAACGAACGATAATGTTGCTGGATGTGTAAAAAGGCAGTTTTTGTTCTAACATATTAATGACCACAAAAACTTTATTAGTCTGTCGGCCTGTTGTGTGTTTTCTACCCTCTAGTTGCCAAAAATTGACGGATGCAACTTTAAGGTTGTGTATGTAAGAGATAAAAATATGGCAGTAACATTTGATTACATCTACAATTTCAGAAAAACAAACACTGCACACACTCGGTTTTACTAATGTGTTCACATTTCCATCCTAACAGTCTATATTCTGTAAATCTCTTGACTACTAACAGCACTAACTCCTCTGTCTCTCCCTCTCTTGTGGCTTTGCATGATCTTTCAATTTTCCATCCTCCCCCCCATCTCTCCCCCTCTTTCTCAGATTTGTCATGTGACCACAAAAAGGAAGCGTCCAGTCCCGACTCCGTGTCCCGATAGCCACCTTTGCCTACTTCCACGTCTTTGTCTCTCAATAACCAACCTCCCCCCTCTTACTCACTGCTGATCATCCGACCCCACTAACACACCGCTTCACATAAACACTGTATGTTTGGATTTTGGCAACGGCTCCTCCCTCTCTTTCACGCACACAATACAGACTCAGAGATTTTAGTTAAATGTACTAAATCGGTCTAAATTTAAATTACTGTAGGTGACGTTGGTGAGATGTTGCTTGTGTAGAAATGGTTGTGAATAAAGATGTATTATATTGAAACATTTACTGAATGTCGGAGTATTCTTTTATCCTTTAGCAAAAGTATTTCGAGAAAGTTTTAAATCCTTTTTGGTTTTGTAGTATTTGGGGGTTTTCTTTACACTTTTATGCAGAGAGAGAGTGGACTCTGCTGAACGTGTTGCTGTAAAATATGTGTTTGTGGTGTCAAAATTGTGGGAAACAGAGCGAGCTGAAAAAAAGTCTCTTTTTGTTTTGCGCCTGTAATTTCTGGGCAGTTGGACGGCACTCCTGTCACGTCGAGGCTCATAGCTCAAAATATGTAAATCTGTTTGGTGAGAGAGTTACATTGTTTGAAAGAGCGCACATTTTTATATGTTTTGATGAAAAATGAAGTATGAAGAGTGAATATTGTGGGAGTAAGAGAAAGAGTTTCACAGCTTAACCTCAATGCATGTGATGTCACTAACTCTGAACGCCGTCCATTCATTTGAACGGGGGAAAATTTCCCAGAAAACACTGAATATTTCAGAAAGTATTAAAGGTATGAACACTAAAAGTAATAGCAATGATGTCCTAATTGTGTTGAAGATGTCGATGTTTGAATGAAGTCTCTACGTCGAATAATGTGGAACTAAAAGCAGCGGAAGAATAATAAACGAGAAGAACATTCCATCCATTCATTTGAATGGGGTAAAATCCCCTGAAATCGAACATTTCGGGGAAAAAATGAAGCAATGAACACTACAAGAGATATATTTTGATATTTGAATGAGATTTCTACGTTAAAGAATGTGGAACTATAACTATAAGAGCCAAAAAAGAACAATAATAGGATTTATTATTCAGAAGAATAAGTGTGAAAAACATTGGACAACATGTAGGAGTCGAATGAATTGTATCAAAAGTCTGATAGTTGCCTAAAAAATGTAACATGTAAACAAAATGGGGGTAGAATGGAGCATTGGGACAAACATTAAGAGATTAAAATATTGAGAGTACAAGATTAAAGAAAAAGGACATGATGTTTTGTTTGTGCGCACCATTTACGCAGCAGTAAATAGCATGACTGCCTTCCTCACATCTGTGTGACCCCACTGTTTAGAGATCAACATCCCGTCGCTGCATTAACAGCTGAAATGTCTCTGTGTGTTTGTGAATGAGTGTGTGGTTTATACAGAGGTAAAATGTCCACAGATGGGATGTGTAGCAAGAAGACGAAAAGGGAAGGAAAGAAACAAATGGGATCCACCATAATAGTTGGTGTAACGCAGAATCTTCTGGTTTATCTTAAAAAAATATATAACCCTATTGTGCATGTGTTTTCAATCCATCAGTCCCTTGGATTAAATCGTTTTCCAATTATTCATTTTGTGCTTTCTATTGTAGATAAATCATTTTTCAAGGATTTAGCAGCTATTTCCTGTTGATGCGGTTTCCAGCGTGCAGATGGAAACAGGAGGATTTATTAGACTTTGTGCTGTTCAATCTTAACTGACGATCCCTTACTTTTATTTTGCAAATGTCCTGAACCCTTTCTGTTAATGACTGTGTTTGAGTACATGTTGTGACTCAGGACCAGTATGTTTAGAAGTATATTTATCATGTTTTCTATATTAATATTAACATTTTATATGAGGGGAAGGGGGGTGTTAATGACAGGCATTACACCAAAATAATACATTAACACTGGCTTTGTTATTTGATTGAATTACAATATTGCTTTCACTTTATTTTTAGTTTCTCTTTCATTGTCATCATTTTACCTGTCATTTTCTAAATCTGGTGGTGATGGTGATGGTGTATGGGTGGGGTGATGGTGTATGGGTGGGGTGATGGTGTATGTATGGGTGGGGTGGGGATCTGATAACAGTGGATTCAAAGCATGGCACAATATAAACAATACAGTGGTGTGAAAACAGTTAGAGAACTCAGATAATTAGCATACACACCAGCATCCTGCCTTTCATGGGAAATGAAAAAGGACAAATGGCAATTATTTAGGAAATAATGAAGAACATTAGCCACAAGGTGAATCATTCATGGAGTGTCTTTGGCATACCAATGGGGAAATTAAAATGCAAATGCAGTGACTGGACAAATATGTGTGCTATTGAACATGAATGCATTGTCACGACAGAATTAGTCTTCTAATAGGCCAACTGTCATTTAGAAAATACTATATTGTCTCAATAAATGTGGATTACAGTACATGTTTAACCTGGTTGGTGTAGCTCAGTTTTTGTTAAATGCAATTGGTTACCTTTTGTTTTCTCATTAAAATATTCTTTTGACTCACATTTGTGTGTGCAGGTAAGCTGAAAAGTTCAGTACCTGAGGAGGACGAGGACGAAGCCAACCCTCAGGACGACTGATCCAGGCGAGACATCTCAGCACGAAAGAGGCGGCCAAATCTTTGATATTCTGGACAAAGCAACGGACAGACTCTGGCATGGCGTCCATCGCAAGTGCAGCACCTACAAGACATCGATCAGCGGGGGTGTTTATTGCAAGACAATAGTTAACGTTTAATTTTAGAGTAAAGTAACGAGTCAAACGGAAACAGCTCACTTAGCACGTTCACCTCAACATGACGGTCACTGACTCCACTGCGTTTATTTGCCCTGTTTTAGTTCATAAATAGGGTAGAAGTATGACTTCTCCTTTAACCAAAGACACATGATCAGCGGTAAAACCGCTCTGCGCTGGCAGTGCTGTTTTCCTACGCCGAGAACTGCCAGAGTTCAAATTATTTCAACTTTGATCTTGATTGCTGCTGACCTTTTGCAATCAATAAGATAACAGCTATATGTAGCCAGAAGCAATAATGACCTATGCTTGCACTGCGCTTTGCGTCTGCACCCTACCTCGCGGTTTTCCTGCTGATCATGTGTCTAAAGCTCAGTCACAACAGTCTCAGGGCTCGACATTAAAGGGCAAGTGGAAGAGAAATTTACATGTCCCACCGGACAAGTACAAAGCCATAAACAAAAAAATATTTTGTGTCCAGATCTGACTGACTGTGGTAAAGTGAGCAATCATTCGCGAAAACCCAGTCAAGCCAGCCGCGGGTCGGATTTTGTTGCTCCTCTACTCGTGGTGTTACGGTACGGGTGCTTGGAGCGTCCAAAAAGGATAAAGAAAGAACCATATTTCAGCAATAATTTCTTACATTTAAAGTAAAGTAAAAACAACATTATATTGCACATTATATGAAATCAGATTATAATACAAATTGAAGTTATTCTATTGTAATGGTTTTTTTATTTTAAAAAAAAGGGAGCTCTAAAGTTAAAATATCAAATAATCATCTTTGAAATTTCCAAATGATTCCTGTTCATGATGACCCTATGACCCCCCAAAATAAATGTTCTTATGATTTTACATTACAGATTTTGAGACATTTAAAGGGAAAGTCAGCTTTTATGACAGGTCAAAGATGATAATTTGATGGTATTTTAACTTTGGAGCACCTTTATTTTTTTGTTTAATAAAAAGAACAGTAGTCCTACAGTAGAATACATTTACTTGTCCAAAGGACAAGTACCTCAAAAAGTTAATATTGAGCCCCGTCAACAGTTAACCTCAAACAGCCGACATTTTAACACTTTTTTGGCAGTAAAGTTGTGAACCTTGGAGTAAGTTGTTCTTATGCTGTGAAACAACAAACAGACGTTAATGTTGTTATTTCAAAATGCACACACTGAATCTGGATAAGTTCAATGTTATATTTGGTCTGTTAGCCAGCTACTAGCAAGAGTTCATGCATTATACTAGCCAGTTATCTGAAACCAACTACTTAAACTCATTAATTCACATATAATGTAGCTACTTCTTTGTCACCATGAACTGTCAGTTTACTCAAAAGAAAATAAAAAATAGACAATAACAATAAAACAGGTTTAACTTTGTACTAGTCCAGATCCAGGATCGCCATAGCCCATGAGGTGATAATAAGCAGCCCAGTATGATTTAACAGCTAATCTTCTGGGCTGTTTACCTCCCCACATTTTCAAAATGTCCACTGTGTGATCAGGATTTGCATATAATGTAAAATACACTGTCGTTATTAGAATATCTTTGACCGTAGCCATTGGAATACAATATAAGTAAACTAATGCAATACTACCAAATGTCGATTCTGAATGTCGTAGCCTACAGAGCTTTCTCACAGCAGACATTTTTACACACGCCACAGCAGGAAAGGCACAGGTGTCACTAATATCAGTGATGGCTCCAATCCAGTGCAGCCGTCATTCATGCAATTAATCACACCGGTGTTCTTCTTTAAGACTAAATGTCTGCTGAGGAGAAGGTCTGTTACATTTCACAATATATCAGACTGTTCTGCTACTTTTACAGTTGCCATTGCAAAGTGGAAAAATCAGTCCACATGTAGTTCACTAGCACAGGTTTTGACTCATTTCTAAATAAACTGAATTTTGGGTGATAAATCAGATGATTTCAATGTGTTTTTGTTGAATCAACTGAAGATTCATGTTCATCTTTTTTCTATTAATCTGTAAGAAATTTTCCTTGTTTGTCACAGCAGTAATAAAATGTCAGCATTTACTTTTTTTTTTATTTAAATACATAATAGATCGGAGAATGCAGGCTATTGTAATGTCCCAAGTTTAATGTACCTTCTCCATCCAAATATTATGATAATAGTTTTCTCGGGGAGCCCCCTGGTGGCTTCTGTGGGAAACTGTAGTCATATGTTGCAGTTTTTTTTAATTCTCAGACAAAATAGGACAAATTGCATTACAGATACCATGAAAGGGATCTAATTTTGTTTTAAAACTAAAAATGAAAAATAGTTAATAATAAAGTAACGTGTATATACACTTTCAGCTGACTATACCATCATGTTTAAGTAATTAACATGATGGTAAAACAGGTTTTGTGTCTGGTTTGAAACTGGTACATTCACTAGTTTCCAAAGGCCTTTCACTATTTATTCTGCAATAATCTGCTTTTATCAATTAGGTGAGTGTTGAAAGATTCATCTCATTCACTCACAAAACACACAATATTTGTAGTATGTAATTTAGGCTACTGTTTGTTTTGCAGTTGTTTACTTTTAAGTGACGTGACACTGTAAAACAGTCTGTTGACATACGGAGTCAAACAGGGTTAGACTTACAGTCGTCTCCTGACGGCGCTAATTATCAAAACTGGTCTGCTCAAATAAAGTGTTGCTACTTACCGATTTTCACTTTCATCGCATCTCAGCCGAGGCCACGTGCACGAACCACCGCCACACACACTCAGCTCAGGTCTGACAGCCCTAAAGTTTATTTTATTCATGTCATTTAAGTTACACGGTGGAATCAGACACAAAAAAAGAGGTTAGAAAGAAAACAGCAACCATTCCACATCAAATGGCAGAATGAGTCCATGGATCTGTCCGTACATGCTTATAATGCATACTGACCAAATACACAGTAGAAATAAGACATGTAATCTACTGTAAAGTGCAGACACGCCAGTCACTAGATTTTAGTGGATTCCTGCTACATACGGTAAATGCTGCTTCCAGATTTTAACAGTCCTAGTTAAGAGTGTAGTCCTGAATAGTATGCAGTATGAGCTTTCAGACAGAGGCCTGGTGTTATAATAATAATAATAATAATAATAATACATTAGCAGAGGGCTGGCATAAAGGGAGCATGGTTTGTGTCTCAATATGTAGCCCTTGCCATGCCTTGATTGAGAAAAAAATAAATTAGACTGCACTTTGTAAAAGTCATTTGTCCGTCTGTCCTAAAAGGTCCCGTACAACCATCACGAATGTGTAACTGCTCAAACGGAAAGTTCATTGGAGGATGCCCCATCAACCGCAGTTTACAAATCCAGTGAGAACTTCACCAAGAGTGTTTATTTTTGTATTGCAGCTCCAGGTTTCATTGGTCTGAGATCAATTAGGATTTACTTGTTTCTCTGCGGAGGAATAGCTTAAATTTTGCTTAAAAGTTATGTACCGAAGACATTTATCTAACCACGGCGTGTAAGATGGCGGACCCTCAACAGCTGCTGTCAAGGTGCCTTTGAGCAAGGCACTATTCCCCCAGCTGCTTCAGTATTGGGCCTGTTGGTGGCCAGCACTACAAGACTGCAACTGTAAAAAAAAAAAAAATTAGAGACAGAAAAGCAAAAAATTTCCCACGATAAAGATGACGATTTCATCCGTTTTTCCAGAAGCCAGAAGTTGCAGGACATTATTTTGCAAGAGATCATATAAATTACATTTTGCACTGGCTTACACCGTTGGAGAAAAAAAAAAAGTAGCACCTACTTGACCTTTACTTAATCAGAGAGAGTTGACTAACAGCAGCTGTGAGGAATATTTGCAGGTGTACTGAGGGTTTCTGGCCTGCTCCATGCCTATACCGTAGTATTACTGCAGTACTTTTAAAAAAAAAGTTTGTTCCCACTGTAAAAGTTCTTGTGTAACCACTTCTGTTAAGCGAGCTGCCGCAGAGTCAGGCGGATTGTTTCTAGAACGTCTATCGTCCAAAACTGTCCAAACACTTAAAATGGCATTTTCACCCATTAACACTCCATCACTTCCAAGCCCTGATACACAACTTTTTAGTGTCAACACATTTGGCAAATCGTCATCATCATCGTCATCATAAAAATAACAAAACATAAACATTAAAAACAGACGAGTTCAGTTCACATCAAAGTAGAATACAGATATTATATCTTTACCCACAAAAAGTTCATGTTACGACTAGCTTGAAAAAAAGAAAGAAAACATCACCATGTTATACAAGTGGGCATGTGTTTACTATGAAATGTTGAAAGATTATTTGTGTATGTAGTTTTATATCTGCTCGGGATGTCTGTCGGAGTGTGTGTGTGTGTGTGTGTGTATATATAAGTGTAAACTTACATTAACAAGCAACATGTCTTTCATTATCAACACAGGAATCCTCACCCACCCTCCTCCTCCATAAAAGCAAAAAAAACAAACAAAAAAAAACCCCACATCACATCAGCATCATTTGCATTCCCAAAGTAAGCATCCAAATCCATCACCACATAGAAGTTGTCAGCTGGCCACTAAAAAAATCTCAAATCTTTCATCGAAAAAACAAAAAAGAGAAAAGAAAATAATAATATTTTAGTGTCAACTATATATATACTATATATTTATATTTTTGTTCTTTTATACCAACCAAACATATGGTATATTAAGTGTTGCTATGGTTATGGTCCCTGGCAACATCATGAAAAAGTACAATGATCAAAATAAAGACACTGATCCCCCAACTTCATCCAGCTAGTGTGTATGTGTTGTTGTTTCTGTTCATATTTAATTTCAGTGTTTTTTCTTGTCGTCTTTGTGCACTGAATTGTGGGTGTTTTTGTATGTTCTTTAGTGTATTTGTTCTGTATTTAGAGTGAAACTTGTTTTGACACTAATGTGTGTCAACATTTGCTGTATGTGTCACACGCTGATGCTTTTTGTCTGAATAGTACGTTGAGGCATTGTAGGCATAGTTTAGTGTGTTTAGTTTGTATTTAGTGTATGCTGTTAGTGTGTATTTGTTGCTGTGTATGTGTCTATATAAGAGCACCCACGCTCTGATGGTAGACAGCATGGTAGGCCTTTGCTGTGCGTTTATGTGTGTCTATGCGTTAGCGCTGATGCTCTGTTTATAGACGGCGTGGTAGGCGTTTCGCAGCAGGACGTAGGGGAAACAGGACTCCAGCAGATCCATGGTCAGGAAGGGAGACTCCTGCACAATCTGAAACACAACACAGACTGTTAGATAATAGAAATATTATTATCGTTATACTCTCAGTCCTGATGCATCAGGAGCAGAACCATGTTGGTTCCTTCTTCCATGTAGTTAAAATTATTACGCAACATTTCAACATATAAAGTCTAGTGCAAATAAGTTTAGTGCAAGCCACACTGTGCGACAAGGATTTTATAATCCTGGGTAAGACCATCAATCAGATGCATGTACACTGTGCGATGAGACACCTACTGAATCGCAGCCTACGAGGCAAGCCAGTATGAAGCGTCATCAACATTAACGTAGCAGCAGCAGGAGCAGCAGAGATAAACATGACGCTAAGCGAGAAGCGAGCCCTTGCAATAGTGACATTTATGTGCATGGAAAAAGCAAAAAAAAGAAGAAGAATAGAAAATGTGGATGTGCAACTTGGGATGCCAATTTTGCAACAAGCTTGAGGTACGTAACATTATTGTTAGCATATATAACATTAGCATACATGGAGCATCATTTCTATTGGTTGGTTAGTTGACGGAGGTCGGTTAAGGGTGTGTGATCCTCCCAAAAGGAAAGTGAACTTTTAACAATGTGAATGATGTGAAATGCCTGCGACGCTGTGCTGTGAAAGCCTATCAGCGTTGAGATTCTCCTGCGTAGCACAGCCCTGATCGATCCGACCTCCATTCAGAAAACAAGCATTTTAAAAAGTTGTTTGCTAGTCGTTTTGTGGACAGACCTGACAAAACCACAAATCGGCATCCTTTTGATCCGTTTATTGCAATTAAATCACAGCAAAACCTGTTATTTTGTTTATTTTCACGCTGCTGTAGTACAGTGCAGACGCAGTTCCTGGAGAAGGTGGTAGAATTCACCGAGCTGTGTGCGCCTCTGGATGATGTCATGAACCAAGACAGGCGTTTCGTTTTCAGATGCATCTGGGAGTTCCACAACGGGTACAAAGGAGCAATCGTGGTTATTTCGGTCGTGGTCGATGACGGAAAGAAATGGCAGAGAGAAACGTTGGCATCTACACCGGCGCGTCTCACGTGAGTAACATGAATAAACACAAATGCACAAACTCATGTGAGCAACATGAGGCAAAAATTCGCTTTGCATTTGGTGTAAACACAGCATTAGGGTGCTTTCACACCTAACCTTTTTGGTTCCGTTAAAACGAACCGTGGTGCGTTTGCCCGGCAATTTAACAGTAATACCTCCTAGAATATTGCTGTCCTTTATGTCATTATTCATAACATGTGGTAGATTTACAGTCTAATAATTCTAATAGTGCTCATAATCAGTTATTTCTGGTGAGCTCTTTGTGACACCAGGGAACATAAAATACACACATGAAAAGCATTAAAGTGCTGTTAGTCACCAGAATTAGATTTACCCTCATGGGTCGTGATGATGCAGGATGACATCACCAAAACTGTCCAGTCAATGAGTTTCCTGTCAGTCTGTATGACTTCATGTTTACTCCTCTTGGTTTGTTTGTTAAAAGCTGGTGTGAAAACAAACTGGACCAGAACTAAAATGCAATAAGGTATTTTCTTTTCCTGGTCTGGACACACATGAACAGGACTCTCTCTCACCATGTCCAGCAGCAGGTAGACCGACTCTCTGTTACGGGTCGTCATCTTGTCCGTCTCCTGGCCGATCTTTAACAGGCTGGACGAGGCCAGCTGCACAGACAGACAGACACACGTTAGAGATATCGTCTTCATACAGGAAAAAAATAACCTATACAAGTTTGGAGTGAATTTCTACAATGTCAGCAAAATGATATGTAAATCGGTGCGTGTTTCCACCAACTTTTATGCAAATGTTTTAAAGACGATGTGACACGATTACAAAATGAATGGAGCAGCAGTACTTCTGATACAGCATTTTTTTTGCTGCTTGCTGCCTTTGTGTTTTATTTTTTACACTTTTAATGCATGGCTTTGTCTCCTCTGATCGATGTGTACCATGTGGTGTTTTTATCAGCTGCTATAGTGACACAGAGGGGGGTGATATGCAGCAAAGTGCCTTGATTTGGGAACAAACCGGGGGCTTTGTGGTCACATACTCCTACAACAACTTTGCCCTTTTTAATAAAAAAACAGAGGCGTTAAAAATAAAGGTGTTACGTGTCTCTCCACATGCTACTCTCCACCATATCTGAGTCACATAAAACCAGTTCAGCCAAACAGCTCAAGTCTTCATAGTCTTCAACGAATATTTGTTGAATCTGCAAATATGCTTAATACATGTCTAATGTATTTCTAATACATTTCTCTCGTGTTGTTCTTTCACATAACTAAGGCTATAGAAGTGTAAAAAAAAAAAAAAAGGCTACGTCAAATACTTTTTTATTATTGAGAACCTGTGTTGTAGATGTACGAGGGGAGCAGGACTAGGGTTGTTTGAATTTTATCGGTTCAGATTCTGCTTATCGATTCTGGTTCTTATCGATTCCCACTTTTGATTCCAATAAGGTAAAAACAAAAGAGGTCAAATGTTTAGAAAACAAAAATATCTTTATTCTTTTTAGAGCTTACTTTGACTTTTATTATTTCAATAAAATAGGTCAATTTAAAGTTAGTTGATTCAGTTCTAATAGGTTCTCATTTTTTACCCGGTCCTTGGCAATCGGTTTTAATCGGTTCTCGGTTTCCGGCTCCCAACCCTAAGCAGTGGGGATAGACTGATTAATCGGTCGGCAGATTAATCCGCCCGATCAATGACATTTTGAGTATGCAGATCTACAAAAGGACCAAAAACAAAGAGATGCTGCTTGGAGGTCCTGTGCACTAACACTGTTTTTATTTATGTACGTTTATATATTTCAGAAACAAAGAGATGCTGCTATCTGCTGAATAAGTGTAGTTCAGCAATTTTAAATTGTTGTAGGCTATTTTATCAGATGCAAAAAAAATCAACACTATAAATTGGCCATCGGCTGCCCTGCTCTCTAAATATCGCCATTGAAAAACCCGGCTTACCACTGCTAAGCAGGACGTATAAATAACTAATCATATGTTGGTGAGAAAAAGTTAAAATCTTTTCGTCTTACAGCCAGGAACTCTTTCAGGCGGTCCTCTATGCTCCCCTTGTGGATGGTGAAGAGAGCAGCAGCGATCTGGTTGATGGCTTTGGCCAGGCAGTGGATGTTGTTGCAGTGTCCTGTAGGGGGCAGCAAACACACGCCGTTAGTGAGAGAACAAGAAGACATCCTCTGTATTTAAAAATCAATTAACTCTGGTTTAATTTCAGACATGTGCGGCTCTTTAAGACCAAAGCAGAGAGATTCTCCAGAATACAAAACCTGGAACTACCAGTCCAGTGGGGGGAAATATGGATTTCTTTTTTTTTGCATTTCATGCAGATGAACGCCATTAAGTGTGTATGTGAGATGCATAAAAAGTACGTGAATATAAAACATGTAATTGTAAGTTCAATAAATGGTTGGTGTGGCTGCGCCGGCGCCATGTTTCGAGATGTGCTGTCGGAAAACCAATTGCTGGACGATATGCAGTCTGCATACTAACAATGGTGGAGCCCATTACAACTCATTATCCTTTTCAAATGTCCCTTATTAACAATGGCGCCTCTCATTTCAAGGTTGTTAAGAGGCAATGTCTTGATAATTCATCCTTGAGTGACAAATCTCTTACATACCTTATCAAAAGCCTCATTTAACTACAACATTGTGTCGCTATTGCACTGGAGTTTATTTAACTGAAAACATCTTTTTACTGAAATACGTGCAACAAATAAGGTTAAAAAGGTCGGTGGGTAAACTGACCTTTAAAAATGTGTTCATAATTTAATAATTGAAAAAGTGTACATAATGAAGATGATGATATAGCTCTTGTGCACACAAATGAATCAATCTGAGGGCACAAGGTCGATCTCATTTGCATGCAAAACAGTCTCATACCATTGATGCAGTAAATTATGTTTCCTACAATGTGTAGTATTTTCTCCTGCACTGCTCTCAGGCTCTGAACATAGGGCTGGTTATTTGCATTATTTATGGGAAAATGTTATTACAGGTTAAAATGGGGGAGGGGGGGATACAAGTATGCAAAATTAGAATGCAGAATTAGATTACACCTTTTGTAGCACAAACATAGTTTGTAGTTTGATTGTGTATTATAATTGTAGTTTTTTATTAGTTTGACGAACTGGGGGGCTGATCGACAGCGTACAGTTGTCAGCAGCTCTTTTGTGTTTTCTCCCCATTTTCACGTCAACAACTTCCTGTGTGCAATTACTGATTTGTTAAAAGTAGAATATAAGTTTAAAGTGCTTTTCACCCACATTTCAATAGAAAAAAAAAACATTCGGTGAATACCAGAAACAAAACAACAGCATGGCGTCCTACCTTCTATGGCGGGGCTGTACTGTGACATCACGTTGCTGGCCAGCGTTGGCAAGGAAACCGCCACAAACACCATCAGCAGACAGGCGATCTTATACTCTTCCTCTGGACTGATGTTCTCTGCAGACACAAGCTCTTTTCAGATATGGAATATGTAACATTGACAACATTTACATGCACAAAATATATCCCGGTTATATTGGCCCTTTCACAGTGTTTCTGATTTTAAACTCATTTTGTGTATAAGAGATGATGATCCAGACAAAACAGTTGTACATCTTTGCTGTACATTTTGTCCTGCCTCTACCTTTATGTCATTATTCATAACATGTGGTTGATTTGCAGTCTGCAGGTGGTACAAGATGTGCATTTAATCTCTCTGTTTTACCTTGTGCAGCATTAACATTAATCCATCGCCAGTTAAAAAAAAAAGCCATTACAAAAAAATGGTTAAGTCAAGGTCCACCCACATTAGCAAACTGTTTCAATGTGATGCATGAAATTTTTGTAATGGAAAAATTAACATTTGCTTTTCCCCCCTCTCCTTTATTTTTTGTTTTGTTTTTGCTTGTATGATTTGTATTGTTTTGTCTCGTTTCAAAAACAAAAAAGTACAATGTAAGAGAAAGAAAATAGAAAAAGAAAATAGAAAAAAAACTTTAATCCAGCGGCATTCAATTCAGACTTGTGTCGAGTTGAAAGTGACACGGAAATGTTACGAGGTGAAACCTGGTAAGATGTTGTTGTTGTTGAAAAGTGACAAGGGTGCTAATTCAGATAAGAGGCCGACATGTGGGGCTGCAGACACAGACACAGACACACGCACACAGAGGTTAAATAAGAGATGGGATGTGTGGAAGCTGGATTCAGTTTGTGTGTGTGTGTGTGCGCGTGTGTGTTTATGTCTCACCGCTTTTTTGCGAGGACAGAGCGACCACCAGAGCCGGGTCGATCTCGCAGGGTAAACCTGCTGCTGACGACAGCTCGTAGACGTTCATGGCCACCTGGAGACGGACAAAGATTCATACATACACATGAGGAGAGGGAACATAAGTTAACACTGACAGCAGGTTAAGAGGTTATTTTAGTTTTATGTGTCTAGAAGTGTGTTTCACCTTCATGTCTGTCTCTCTGGGAATGTGGTCCTTGAAATCCTCCACTGAGCTGACCAGGAAAGGAATATGACAGGATAACACCTGCAGAGAGCGAGACACAGACATTCTGGTTAGACGGTGGTGCAGCATCAGTTAAAAAAAATATTTTAAAATGTGACATATATTGCGAAACAGAAAGCTGCACAATAGTACTTTTGTCTCGATTATCTTGTTTTCATAATTGTTGGAAGCCAAATTCGTAATTGAAAAATTGTGTGTGTGTGTGTGTGTGTGTCTTACATCTCTGAGAGCCTCCTGAGCGAGGGAGCGGAAGGACAAGATGACTCCAATGATAGTCATTCTCTTCAACACACTGTCCACAGCTATAAACACAAAACACGGAAACAACTTAAGTTAAGCTTCAATTGGCCGTCTGACAAATTGGTTGGTAAATCAGTAAGCAACAGTATATATGTCACACGAATCAATAGTAATTCAGTAGTTGGAAAGCTTTATTTGCTGCTTTCATTTGCAAGCAAATGGCTTTCGGGCTATCTTCTTGTGTCTGCATTGACTTTTAATAGACCTTCAGTCAAGTCTTCTTAGCCACTATTAATATTATTACGAGTTAGTGTTAACAAATCTTTTTTTGTATAATTGTATATATGTAATTCGGATGAGTTGACAAAGGGGTAGGAATAAATAAGCTTTTGCTTTCTCTTGCTCTGTTTCGTTGCTTGAATTATTATCATTGATCAATTCATATATATTGTTTACTGCACTTTAGTAATATTCTTTTGTTTGATTTTTATGTTTATGACTATTTTTACATGTTCAAAATAAAGATTTCATTCATTTATCTTAATAAACAATACAAGAAAATACAGACTTGGTTTCTATAATCAATGCTGGGAAGCTTTACACAAACATGAAACATGTCAGAACAGTGTCAACAAAGGAGAGAGAGAGAGAGAGAGAGTGTGTGTGTGTGTGTGTGTATTATTATTATTATTATTACAGGTGAGTTTCTTGAAGAGGGCAGCCATGTGGTCAGGTTTGTCAAAGCTCGTCCTCATCTGGGTCAACACCTCCATGTTTTCTACCACCAGTTTCTACATGGAGACAAACACGCAAACAGTTAGCATTAAATTAAAAATGTTATTTTACTTCAAGTATATACAGTAGGATTAATCCCTTAATTTCTGTTCTTTTGTATAGATTTTCAAGTTAGCGTTGAGGCCATTATTCGTCATTTTAGAGTTCTCATTTCTTGTATATTTATTCATTTATAATGCCTTGTAATTGCATTGTAGCTCATCAATGACACACATATTGATGAATAGCTAGTTATTGGCATTTCAAAAGCAGAAAAAAAAAAAAAAAAAAAGAAAGTCCAACTCTTTTACGCATTATGTCACCTGTCAAAGTCTAGAAAGTATTTCCTGTGATATGTTTTATTTTGTACGTATGAGAAGATCTCTGTGATTGTTTGTATTTACCTTCAGCTCAGCGACCTGTGATGAGATGTGCCACATCAGACTCTCACTGAGGAACTTCATACCGTACGGCCCCAACAGCTCAGACAGAGAACGCATCTCTGTGAAAACACACAAATAATTTAAAAATTCACTACAAACACAGCTCAACAGATGTTTTGTAGCAGTGTGTATAAAATGTGTCAATAACAATAGCAGTCAAACCAAGAACTGTCATCAGAAATATTAAATGTACACAAAAGTTGAGATGCACGATATATATCGGTACTGATAAATTATCAGCCAATAGTGGGAAATTCATATTATTATGTGTTATTCTGATAATGATTTGTATGATAATACAAAGTCAAATTGCTTCCATTGACTTAACAAGCACGGCATCTACACACTCTACATACATACAGTAGGTGGCGGTATGCACCTCTAAAGTTGGTTTGCGATCTTCCAATAAACACGTATTGAGTATAACATTGACATTGACGTGTCTGATTTGACAGATTATATCAAAGCATTTAATTTGAATTGTCAGGCAAAATGCTCAATAAAAGCCAAAGTATCTTTGTTGTTTTTTTTAAATAGAAGAATAAATAAAGAATAAATGAACATTTGAAGAGTCAAAACTGTTGTTTGTTTTGTGTTAACAATAGTGATGTCAGTTACATTTGGTTCGGTCAGAGCTATGGAATATTAAATCATCTTTTCTCACTAAATCTTTGCCTTTCTTACCCTCGGGTGTGCATGAACTACAGGTTATGAGCTTCTTTTTAAAATACAAAAATGTGAAAATATCAGTTATCTTATTGTAGCGGCCATGAGAAGCAGATAATTATCGGTTGAAAAAAATCCATATTGTGCATCCCTACACATAAGAGGGTTTGCGAGCAGGTTTGTACCAGAGATGTCGGAGTATTCCTCAGCGTTGAAAGTCAGTTCGTTCTCTGTGGGCAGGTTGACGAAGGCCTTCATGGCGGGAAAGTAGGCGATGTGTCCGTTACTGACCTGACGGAGCAACGTCTCCAGGTACCTGCACACACAACACACACACACACAAAATCCTTTCTCAGTATCGTTTGCATGTTTTAGTCCTCCCTTCGATTAGTGAGTCCATATTAGATATATATAAATAACATTTTATGAATTTTAAAACCACAAATTAATTTAATAATTGTAATCCATCTGTAGGGTTTTTCTGTGCCAACAGCAAATCCCATCATCAAAACCCTAAACTCAATGAATGGCTGCTTAATACAATGATACACCAATTTAATTTGTTTTTGTTTTAATGTTGTTGTTTTTTTAGATTTACTGAGGCATACGCCCTGTAACTTACTCTCCTGAACTTTCCCCCCAAATCACACTGAAAAAAAAATCCAAAAACATACAGACATGAAATTTAACTGCAAATGCAAAAAACAACAATCCTGATGTTTCTGCGCCCAAATAAGCAAAGTGTGGTGTTTATCTAATTCTGTACAGCACTAGAAATTTAGAATAATTTGCAGTTTTTCCTGCAACAATAAAAAAAAAGAATATCTCATTCTGTACAGCACTAAAAATGAGAGACATTTGTTTTATTGGTGGTTGTTATAAAATAGTTTCTAACATCTGACAATCTGTGGACAGAATTGTTTGACAGTATTAAATTGCAATTGCAAGTTTATACTGGCACGGCATAATTTCATATATGTGCACTCACTGTCTGATATTTTTTTTCATTCTAACCGTATTGTTTCTTAGGATACTTTTGCTTTGAATTACTGCATATACTTAAAAAAAAAAACTCACAAGGCTCAAGCAAACATACCAGTTTGTGTAGAGACTGGTGATGGTGGGCTCCCCGTGGCTGTCCAGGTGCTGCGTCTGCTGCAGGAGGACGTTGTTGAAGACCCGGGTGATGTCGATGGTGACGTAGTTTTCTATGGACTGAAGCACCGTCATGTAGGCGCGGACGCTGGTCAGCAGCTCACTGGGCTTGGCTATCTCCTGAGTAGCCTGGTTGTACATGGTCATCCCCACTATAGACCTGGAGACAGAGGGAGTTTAAAATTAACTTAACCTTGATTTATAAAAAGTAGAAAACATGCATGTTAAGATGGGGGTACATTTAGTAAAAGCACATTTAAAACATCACACACTCCAGTACCAACAACCTGCAGAGGATCATTTGTATTTAAATGCACAGTGAGACACTCCATTACTGTGAACAACCCAAATGCAACTCACGTCTCTACACTCATTACATTAGTAAGGAAAACAAAAAAAAACAAAAACAAAGTCTCCTCTTATTTGGTGTTGTGAATCTCTTGCGAGCTTAAAATTGGGCATCTGCATTTCCTTTCCAATCACAAACACGCTCAATTAATCTGCTTTAAAGATGTTTAAAACACATTTACATTGCTTGATTGATGCTTTTTCTATTTATTGAAGGCTAAATGTCTAGTATTTAATTAACTTAAATGGTAGACAAAAGCTCGGCAACCAGTCTCTTCTGCATCTAAATTGGACTAAAAGTCCGTGTGTGTTTATGTTTACTTGGTAAATCGGATCTCCAGGTGCGAGGTGAGGTACTCTCTCGGTGTGAACGTGTGCTCCCAGACCGCCAGGTTGGGAACGTAGTTGATGGAGAAGCAGAGTTCAGATAATGCTGTGTGGAGTTTATCCAGACTGGCAAAGGAAAAAAAAAAGAAAAAATCAAAATACAGTGGAGACAAACAGAAAATGATCAAAGTAGAACAAGAATAATAACAATGGAGGAGGTATAGATATAGGCAAGTGATGTAAAAACCTCCACTTGTTAAATAGAAACCACTGAAACACATGGAAACGGTGATAATAGTTGATAACGAGGATAATCGTTACTGTTATCATTACTACTGCATGAACGAAGACAGATGTTTAATGGTGCTAATGAGAATTCAGTCAAACCATCAATAAAAAAGGGCTATTAATCTATTATTAATAATTATGACAGAAACAATAGTAATTACTTATTAACAGAGGCATAGAGAACAGAAGGAGATAAAAAAAAGAACTAACTTGGTGACCAGTAGTCTGTTCTTCCTCATGCTCTCCACTCCCGGTTTCTCTCTCTCCGGTTCTCCCTTCTTCCCCGTCGCCTTCTTGCTCTTCTTGTTCACGGCCTGGCTGATAGTTTTCGCGCAGTGCTTAGGAAGCAGCTAGAGACGGAAAAGCAGAAGAAGATTATAGACAGACGGCGGAGAGAGAATGAAAAAGACAGGCAGGGATAAACAAGAGATTGAGGGAAGGAAAGACAGATGGAGAAAGACCGATTATTCACGGCCTGGCTGATGTTCTCAGAACAGTAGCTCCTTTAAAAGTGAAAAGTGAAACTAGCAGACTGATACAGATCAATTTAAGAAGCTTTTAACGACACGCATCAACAAAGGAATCACAACATAAACGTGACAGCATGTAATAATATGCAAATGGCCAGTAGTTTCTGGCTTGCTGCTCTGCCACATCTGGTGACATTAGAAAGTTTGTTAGCTTAGGAAAACTTTTAGGACTTTATCAGTGCGTTAGCACTATTGTAAAAGATTTGTTTGTTTGTTTGTTTGTTTCTACATTTATATACCAGCTGCTTCCAAGTGTGACTTATTTTTGGGCAAAGAGGCATTACTTTTGGATGTACTTAGCTCGCAAAACATCATAACGTGTAATAGCTGTAATAATAGTGATGTTAAAAAATCAGAGTACTGTGCTTTTGAAGTATTTATTCTTAAAAGGAATAGTTTGAAACTTTGGGAGATGCACTTATTCACTTTCTGGCGCAGTTAGATAAGAAGATCGATGCCACTCTATACAAATCTCCGACTATTACAGGGCTGGGACGAATAACTTGCTGGAGTGTCTGCTGGTTGCCTGGCAACTGCTCAGGGCAAATAAGCACCCTAGTACCAAACCGTCATTTTTACAATTCGTTTTTTGTTATCGCAATATTCAACAACATTATCGCATATTGCATATTTTCCTCATATCATGCAGCCCTAGTGTAAATCAAGAAAACAGAATGAAAAAATTAATTTCCCCATGGGGACAAATATAGTACATTATTATTATTATTATTATTACTTCCAGCGCCCTTGCTCAGACCACATGTATCTTTTAACGCAGCCTTCATTTTGATCTCAACTACACACCACATGGCAAAGTACTCAAAACCTCTATTCCACTTCCCTGTTCCTTTAAATTGGCTGCTTTTAAGTGTGTGTGTGTGTGTGTGTGTGTGTGTGTGTGTGTGTGTGTGTGTGTGTGTGTGTGTGTGTGTGTGT
>JAOVVB010252484.1:0-20175 GCA_028570985.1 Heterobranchus longifilis | reverse complement strand
GGGGAGGGGGGGGGGGGGGGGGATTGAAAGAGAGCAATACAAGCTGTACTCACTGACTCACTTTTGCAGCAGACGGCACAAGGCTGGTTTTTCTTAAAGGGCCAGGAGCACGGGAGGCCACGTTGCAGACATGCTGCTCGGCCCGGATGACTGATTAGGCTTTTGCAGAGGTCTTGTGACAGTGTGGTAACCATAAACCCTTGTCTCACTGTGCCTTCAAGCTGCAGCAGAGAACTTCACGTGGTGCCTGACTTCAACAATAAAAGGCTTGTCTAAGTGGACAAAAAAAATCCTACTTTTGCACACCACTCCTTGTGTGCAAGCTTGTGCTGGTCATAACTGACCTAATTACCTCATGGTGGCTAAGGAGCGGTCGATAGTCAGACCACGCTCCAGTGCAGTCAAAGAGTACAACAAATCTGCACTTATACATCTGCGTTGTGGCGCTCGGTCACACAGCTGTTCTTATCGTATAAAACAACGGGGCAGGAGACAATCCTGCTGATAAATATGTTTTTCTTCTTTCCCCTGAAAATGAGAATTGAAAATGTGACGGTTGTTGAATTTGACTGTAGTCTTCTTGAAAACCATAAAAGAAGAGCGTCACCGAGGCTTTCACAAAGACAAAGCCGAGACCTTAAAAAACCTTGAAATATTTAAGAGCGGTGACCTCGACTGCCGTGGAAGATTATTTTTAATGTCCAAGGCTGAATGAATAATAAATGTCAACGTAATCAGTGCTTTGTTTGAAGGCAAGGCTTCGAAAGGAAATATGCCAACATGTGCACAATTAAATGTAATAAACCTACAATGCTACAAATATTTAAACACATATCCACCTTCCTCTCCACCTCTATCGTCAGATTTTCCCCGCCAGATGGCACAACACCTTTCAAACTGGCATTCGGGGACGAGCAGTGGAGGAACAAGTTCAGTGGGCTTTGAAGGGGAAATGAAGCGCGAGCGGAGTAAACTGAGCCTTGTGTTTACCGCTGCATGTTCCCTCCCTGCTGCTGGCAGCTAAGCCCGGTGGTACGGCGAGTCGTGCCTGTTGCAGTGCTGGGCGGGGGCCCAGCACGGGGAGGGAGAGGGGTGACGTCACGCGGCTCAGGCTAGCCATGTGCGTGCTGCTCATGTGGCCTTAAAAGCTCAGAGAGGCAGGATGGAGGGAGGAAGGGA
Organism: Heterobranchus longifilis; assembly: GCA_028570985.1. Classification (NCBI taxonomy): domain Eukaryota; kingdom Metazoa; phylum Chordata; class Actinopteri; order Siluriformes; family Clariidae; genus Heterobranchus; species Heterobranchus longifilis. The sequence continues at coordinate 18,996 of JAOVVB010252484.1, read as the reverse complement.
GGAGGGGAGGAGAGAGGAGGAGCTCTAATGCATCAGGGCTTATTTTACAGCCTCGGCTTTCGCAGCACCACTACAGGCTCAGGGGAAAGCCTTTAGGAACAAGATGTAATAATGTTAAAAAAATACATTAAAAAAAACCCCATGTACAGCTCATAAAAACACAATGGAAAAGCAAAATTATCTATTCGCATGTAAGGTTTCTAGTCAGTTTGCTGCTGAGTCATTTGGACTTGAAATGAAATGCGGAAGTGAAACTTGAACTATGTCACTCTTTGCCAAGCCAGTGACTTCTGTTGAGAACTGATAAAAGCTACCATAACTGCTATTTTTTTTTTTTTTTCCAAGTTGACACTTGAGATAAGAGGCAAGATAAATCAAATGAAATGCGATGCGGCCGAGCCTAAAGCCGCTCCTGAGCTCTGTGTTTTTGTGTGTGCAGGCTGCGTCTCTGCTGCCAGAACAGAGGAGGGCAAGGACAGGGGCGGGGAGGGAGGTGTATGCAGGCAGGACACGCGTCTGTACCACCCATGTCAAGACGGCAGTGTGTACACGTGTTTTGTTTTGGCTTCGGATCACCTTAAGTTCCCTTCTTTTACTCAACTCCACCCCTCCGAAACAAAACAACAGCAGCCGGGCCAATGAAAAAAGCCACCTTGGGACAAAGAGGAACGCACGAGTACAAAAGCAGCTAAACTGTTCTGACCTACAAGAGATGAACGGTTATATAAATATGGGAAACTAGCCAACATGTTAAAGGACCTGTCACAGCCAGGAATTTACAAGTGTGTACTAGCTAGACATGAAGAGGTTGTAATAGTTGACATTTCTGCAGAAAGTGGGATTGGTTGTGCTATTTTTCTTCTGTCTATTTGCTTTAAACATATCCGTTGTCCAGCTCAGCTGTTGATAGGAGGAAAAAGAGAGGCAGGTCAGTCTGCCAGTCGAACACAACACTCTTAACACTGTGTTGCTTAATCACACAGAGAGGGGGCAGAGGGAGGGGGATTGGGTGACGAGCTCTGCACCCACGCTGTCCTAGTTTCCCTCAGTATCCACGCGCAGAGACGAATAACCAAACTGCTGCTTCTCAGAGCATCAAATCAGCAGCGCACTGTCCTCTGCAGAATTTCTATGAGTAAACCAGTTATATATAGGCCTAATAATGAATATGATCAACTACAGGGTTGGTTCTTTCATAGAGGTTCTTAAAAGCTCATATTCAAATATTACTGCAGAGTATAACCACAAACCCAATCATTCTGTATGAGACAAATGAAAATAAAAACCATTCCACTAGCTTACATGCCATTCTAATAAGCACTGTGCACCCCAGTCATGTAATTATAAGTATTACACAGAAAGATATGACAGCCATTCTTAAATGACATATAATTGCAAGTATTTAAACATGCCAGAGTTCAACATTAAGGCGTGTCCGGGATAAGTGCATTTTTTTCTCAGGCAAATGGAAAATAAATTTACTTTCCCCACCAGACAAGATAAAAATCATAAACAAAAAAAAAATGCAGTGCGTCTTCACGTTATGTGTCACTCATTACTCGAGTCTGCTGTTTAATTAAATGAATATATACAGAATACCTAGGATTTTGATGCTTGTTGTCTATTTGTGCTGGTACAGGTGCTTGGAGCGGCCAAAAAGGGCAGAGAAAGACTTCAACAATAATTTTTCACATTTGATATACCAAGCAAAAGCGACATTGTATTGCACAGTAGGCCCTATATGAAAACCCAAAAAAGTTATTATACTGCACTGTTTTTATTTTAAAATTGAGCATCAAATGGAGCATCAAATTATCATCTTTCATCTGTCATAAAAATATTTCCTTCATTAGGTTAACTGAGATTTCCAAAAGATTTCTGTTCGGGTTGACCCTGACTACGGTCATGTCTAATTTCATGTGATTTTACTGTGCAGTTTTTGAGAAATTTAAGGGAAAGTCAGCTTTTATGAAAGATCAAAGATGATTATTTGATGATATTTAACTTTTTAAATTAAAAAAAAAGAAGAACAAGTGCCTCAAAAAGTTAATGTCGAGCCCTGCATGCTATATCGTGATATACATCGTTATCGAGATATGAAATGACGACCTATATCGGGATAAAAGATTTTGGCCCTAACATGATACCAACTTAGGCCCATGGGTGAACTTGTGTCTCAGATTTAAAACTGCCACCCTACAGTATCCACCGATAGGAGACCGAGAAGAATGACCCACAGTACACTATGACACGCTCAGCAGCACAGTCACAGTCTGAAAGAGTTAAACTAGGCCAGCGGTGGACCTTTGCACCGGCAGTTTACAACCAGGATACTCTCACTGTGAGAGCCTGACGCAAACACATGGCATGAGTGAGTCATTTGTGGACATGGCACATATTCTTAATATTAAACACAAATGAGGAAGCGTGAGAGCTTCCTCAGTAAAGAAGGATCCAAACACCGAAATACAAAAAGGCACGAAATGCAAGAAAAAAAGAACAATAAGACTGAATTTACCACGAGTGATAAGTAGGAAACAATGTTGTGGCAGGAAGGAGGTTTTCAATAAGGCCTCAAACTTCTTGGGTCAGACTATTGGAGCAGACAAAGACTACACTTAAGATAAGTCGACCCAGCATCCACTTATCTTGCACTCGGTGAACTTTCAAATCAATTTCATCCCCACTTTTTCTCCTACAACAATGAATGTTTTTTTTTTTTGGAGGAAAGTAGGACAACAAAATGTAAATAATCATGACATGGTGGCATAAAAGACACCCATACATCATTATCTCTTCAAAATTCAGTGTCAGTTATGCAAACCCTGAGAATTACAGTTGTGCTCGTGCTCATACAGTAGCGTGCTTTGTTTCCTCCTTTTTTTAATGGCCTCTGACTCGAGCTCATATTGCAGCGTGGCTTCAAAATAATGGAGGCTCCATTGTTCAGTAGTAACAAATGCTAATAAACCTGTACAAACAAGTCTTAGCAAGATTCACAAGCATCTGATGAATGCGGTACACAGTCTGAAGCTGATAGTCTTACATTGCCAGACCATTGACACAGCGCTGGAGAATTCACTGCTTATCACTCTGCTATAGGGGGAAAAACTGTCTGTTTGTATTTCTTTAATCACAATCGTCTCGGGTGGCGCTGTGCTCCAGATGGAGAGACGGTGCCCTTGCAAAATAGATAACGGAAGGGGAGGAGAATGCTTTGTACCCACACTTTACATCCGCCAAGTCCGACTAATAATAATGATAAGACTGATAATAATTGCTCGGTCAGATGCTAGAATAGTTTGTTTAACCGTGAATACAAGTCTGACATTGTACAGTATAATTGTTTCGATATATAGAGCGTTGCAGGGATGGCGTGTTGTTGTAGGCCAATCCAGGAAGTTAGCATCGCCCTGGTTCCTTCGACAAAAAGCAGATGGGATTTTTCCTTTTGGATCATTGCAGAAAATAAGCAAACGAAAGTTTCTGATACATGTTACACACGTTACACGTTTTGTTCAGAAAGATAATATTCACAAATGAATGCCGCTTTTATGATTTTTGAAGCGGAAATGCAATCACCACGAGTAAAAAAAAAAAAAGCTAACGTTAGGCTACAAACGAACTACAACACAGTCGCATGACTGGCAGTGATGTTTAATGTCCTCAACAACCTCTGTAGTCTCATTTAGCCACTTATTAGCAACCGCCTCTTTTAAGACACGTAAAAGCTTAAAAATTCACGAGTGGGGTGTTTACTAGTCTACCAGCCTTACTTCCTGTCTCCACGCAGGCCGTGTTCCCGTTCTCACGGTCCCTTCGCAACGGGAAACAACGGCAACAGCCTCCGAACTACCAACATACACGCTGAAAATGGCAAGTTCTGAAGATTAGAATCATGCAGTAAGGCAGGCCTGCTCGGTTCTTTTGGTGAATGATTGCAAAGATCTACAAAGAATATGTTTACAACATTTTGGCATAGGTGTTCCACCGATACGGGTTCCTTCACGACGCCGTTTTGCAGAAGCACCATCGCTCTGTCCGGGGTTGAGGTTATGGCGCCGCCCAGGACGATTGTGATCGGTTTAAGGAAATGCAAACAGGACAGTTTTTTTTCACTGTCCAGGAGTGAAAGCGCACTCGACCCAGACCTTACTCCAGCTGAGGTCGGTCTGGCTACGTGAGATTAGGTATTTACTGACATATTTTATGTCATACAACAAAATATGAAAATCTTGTGTTAACCACTGACCTTATTTCAGGCATCTAACCAAAAAATCCAAACCCCTGACTTCGAGACGATGGAACCGGAAGTGCAAAAATGCTCATTCCTGCAGCACACTACAGGCCTTTGCCGAACACACAACAAACACTTATAAGCAAACTAGACTTGTCTTACCTGAATGTATCTCAGCGCACTTCTCAGCACACTCAGATTGGAGGTCTTCTTCTCGTCTATGTTGGGGATGTTCTTTTTCAGCGTCTCAAAGCACTCCTTCAAGTGTGCTCGTCTGACAGACACAAAACACAGAGAGGGGATTTGAGACAGCAGGAATGGTAGAGCCACACTTGGCTTTATTTTAGTAACAGATGATTAACACAACAACATTTTGAATTAGTGTTCTTAACTAAAAAAAAAAAAAAAAAAAATCAAGCTTAGCATTAAAATTGAACTGCTACAAATAAACAAAGTCACCAGTCAGTTTCAGAGAAAACACTGTATAACTAGTACACTATTATTCAAATGTAACAATACAAATAACCTCAGATCGCGCTCTCTTTAAGCAGGCCCTATGGTACACAGGTTGAACCCACCTGTTTTTCTCAAGCTTGTTATGCACTTCTCTTGTGCCTGCCCTGTAAGAGCACAGATGAGAGCACAGTAAGAATTTGGTGTTTAAAAGGGCAATGTGACAAGAATAATCAAAATCAACCAAAGAAGAGTTTTATTGTTTTGTTGCTAGTCTTTTAGAGGTAAAAAAATATCAATAATGCAACAGCTTCACAAATGCTAACCTCTGCTCGTTTTTTTCTCCATTTCAAATCATAACAAGTACAGGTGAAACGGTATGAAATTTTCGTATTACGATTATAGTGACCAAACTTATCACAGTTATCAGTATTATCGTGGTATTGTTAAAATGTGCTGAAAATGTTCAAAAAGTGCTGATACACGGAAATAATTTCACCGAGTTTTATACTGAATACCACAAATAAAATTAGCAGCACTATGCACTTTTTGTTTGCATAAACATTCAATTAATAACATAGTCAATATCTTATGTAAACATATGAAAACCATATCAAATGTGCATTAACATTAAAGAGTGCATAAGCAGCCTGTCTTTGAAATACAAGTGTCTGCGTCTGGGAGATTTTTACTAACTTTGGTTGATGTTGGACCGTATTTAGCGTGAGTTTTTTTTTTTTAAAGCGCTGTAATCAAACACGGTTTTAATCATGATTCAAATTTGAAATGGTAATACTAACCGTCTGGAAATGTACTGTGGTTTATCATTAAACCGGTAACCGTTTCATCCCTAATTACGAGACAAATGCTTTGAGGCTACAGGTCAAATGTAGTTTTATATTTCTGACATTTTGTAGACTGACTGACAAAAATTAACAGATCAATTCAAAACAATACTCAGTTTCAGTCCTATTTAAATTACAGTGTAATCAAGTTAACAGACGTACCCTCCAGGCCTCTTCTTGTCGAGCTGGCGGCCGTCGTCAGGAGGACTCCCCCGGCTGATGGGGCCGTTCTGTAGAGGAGCCTGCTGCACCGCGGGGCCCGGCTGATGAGGGAGTAAGGCGTGTTGCTGCGGGGGCGACACGATGGAGCCGGAGTAACGCTGAACCAGCTGCTGGTGTGTCTGCTGCTGTACTTTAGTATTGTTAGACTGGGCGATGAGCTGTGGGTGATGGTGGTGGTTCTGGATCAGCTGCTTGTGGTTGGCGGTCAGCACAGAGGTCGGGTGGTCAGGTTTGGGTTGCGGAGAGCGCGGCAGAGTGGCGGCAGGCGGCGGAGCGGCCGGAGGGGAGAGCGTGGCGACGGGCAGAGTGGGTGAGCCTGTGGGGTTGGGGGTGACCACGGGGATGGGGATGACAGTGATGGGCATGGAGGGGGGAGGCAGGGAGGGTGGGATGGGCACCGGGCGGCACTCCGTGCGCAGCTCCTCTGCTTTAGAAACATTGTTGATGTGGATTGTTGAGTTATAGTTCACAGAGTGCCTCTGCTCTGCCAACTGCTCCAGACGCTGCTTTTCCTTTAGTTCATCCTCTGTGGAAGAAACAGGGCAGGTTAACAGAACAAACACCACTGGGGATCAATAAAGGTGTATCTTATCTTATCTCCACAGAAAGTTTTGAACTTCATTACCCTAAACTCATGTAACACAATCTCAGGTTTCTGTTTATCAACAGCAGTATTGCAAAAACAAATTATTACATAAAAAAATAACAGACAAACACCTTACAGCAACAGGAGTGTTCCAAGTCAAATGAAAGCTCTGCCTTTTTGTGCTTCTTTGTAACGGGCTTAAATGTATTTTCAAAAATCTGCCAAGCTTCAAGCACGCTATGCTCTAATGGAGGTACATCTTGCTGTAATATAAACCCAGTCACAGTCCACTGACCAAGTTGTGCTGGAGAGGTGGGTGCAAGTCTGCTCTACATCTCCACTAACAAAGCACACCACACGGCTGGAAGCCTTGCCATGTTTATCTAGGCCTATGTCAAGGACATAACATGCTGCATCTTGTGAAGAGTGCAATAAAAACATATTTAGGAGGTTAGCTGTTACTGGAGATCACTTCTGAAATGGCACAAGTTAGTAACCCCCAGGTTGGTATAAAGAATCTACTTTTTTGACTTCAGACATCTTCCCAAACATTTAGAAAAAAAGAAACTTAAATATTTGTAAATTATGAGAAAAATCCAACGGCAGAGAGTGGTGCCGATAATGTGATGAACAAAGGGACTTGCCTTGACATGCTTTAGAAAATGTGAGAAGCTTGACAATATGTGCAATATTGCAGTACTTTAGCAATAAAAGAGGAGTTGGAATCAAAGAGCTTCGTCTGGCTTGTAGTACTATCCAATCATATTCAAGACAGCCTCTCCATGATGTATGGATGCTGAAGAAAGAGGCTGTCTAGTTGCTATGGCAGCTGTGAAGTTCAGTGTTGAGATGTGAGATACAAGGAGTCGTCATTAACATAATTATGAAGGGGACCAGGGTAGATACTAGAACATACCCACCAAATGACAACACAGGCATACTGCACAGGCGTCAACACGCAGATAGAACGTGAAATTGTAGTGAATAAATATTAGGCCAAATGCAGCGATAATCTACTTAATATTTCATTATAGCCTACATGAAGACGCGACTCTCTTTATAAGTAACGAGATGTAGGCTAATCCTAGTCTCACGTAGCCAGACTTAGTTCCACAGCGCTGCTGGGGGAAAGTCTGGATTGAATGTGCTTTCACTCCTGGAAAGTGAAAAAAAACTCCCTGGAGGGTTTGTATTTCCTTAAACAAATCACAATCGTCCCGGGCGGAGCCACGCCCCGACGGTGCCTCTGCAAAAAAAGTGTCGGAAGGAAACCCGTTTCGGTGGAACACCTCCACGAAAATGATGGAAACATATTCTTTGTAGATGTTTACAATCATTCAGTGAAAGAGCAGAGCAGACCTGCCTTATTACACGATCCAAAACTTCAAAAGCGTGTAGGTTTATAGCTCGGAGGTTGTTGTTTGTTTCCCGTAGCAAAGAGACTTTGGGAAGGGGAACACAGACTTCCTTTGCGGACAGGAAGTAAGGCTTTATCCCGGCACTGTTTGGTAAGCACGCCAGACTAGGCTAACCCTAACTTTTAACCTAACCCTTCATATCTAGCTAGCTGCTAACTTAAGTGATGACGCTTGCACCAGTTACGTTCGGTGACTCATTCGATGGATACGTTCTAGCATCGACCGTGGACCAGGGTCACTGCAGCACTACGCACACTGGTGGTCCCTTCGCTGCAGATCTACAGATTCTGTGGCAGACTTAATTACAACTCGGCAACTTTATTACAAACCACTGAAAACACTAAACAGCCAACAGAAACACTGACTATCTCCTATGGACATTTTTTGGGTGCCGGTTGAACATTTCCATTATTGCAGACTTGTAGCTAGAATATACACTCAGTTGCCAGTTTCAGGTACAGGTGGCCTACCCTCATTGATATAAATGAGGTGGACAAAATAATAGAAAGACCTGCCAGTATAACCCAATACAATACAAAAGTACCATGAACCACATTCTCCAAAATGATGAGAAAGTTGAATCAACATCTCTCTAAAACAGTTTAGACAGAAACAGAACATTATACCATCCATGAAGATAGGATTCACTACAGCACTGTTGTATTGGACTGCATTACTTTTAGCAAGTTTTACCTAATAAACTGGCAACTGAGCGTACAATACCATGACAGATGTCCACCTCTGTAATCAATTATTTAGATTCAAACAGGTTGAATATTGGGATATTCTTTAATATTTCTGCCTTTAAAATTACAGTATTGTTAGTCATTTGGGTTAGAGCGAACCTTTTGTAAAAAATTTACTTTTTTATGTGCTGTATACTACTTAATATTTCCCCTGCATAGTGAGCGAGTCACCCACAGATTACAATCTTCCAAATTTGTATTTGTCTAGCGATTAAGAGTGCAAAGTTCAGGAACATTATAGCCCTACTTTTACAAACAAACCTTTTACAGAGGCCTGGCTCAACAAAAGAAAGCTGCAAATGAGATATTATGTAAAGTGGATACATATATGAATATAATATATTATTTTTCGTTCATACAAAGAAATGTATGAGGACAGTGATGCAGCTTTCTGAACACGTCCTACCATTATAAAAAACGTGAAAGAGGAAGGAGACATTTCCAGGTCTCAATCATTCCGGAGAACAATTTATTGGTATTGTATTTTACAGTCCAGTGTGTCACCATTTGCTGTATATGTATGTTACTTTACACTGTAAAATATTCTCCTTAAAGTAAAAGGAAGTAGAAAAGAACAAGATGTTCTGGTTACTGTGCTTAGCCAGCTTTCATAAGATGTTCAAATGACCTGTTATAAGAGACTGATGATTTAGAAGTGTGGTGCCAACACACACTAGAGACTGAGGAGTGCCTTTTCTGAGAAAATTTATGAAGCACTTAGAAAAACAAGAGGATTTTCTATAGACATTATATAACTGCAGCACATAGAGAAACACTGGCCTACTTTTCTCCACACAGTGACCTGCTCTACAGTAGCAGAGAGGGAGGAGGGGGGGGAGGACTCTGCTCTTCCAATGCAGCATGGCGGGAGGAGCTGGGAGAGCCGAGGAGCAGGAGCTCTCACTCCGAGCCTTTCTGAATATCACAAATGTCTCCATTATGATCAAATGTGGAGAACTGCAGGCCTTTTCAGAATCTGTGAAATTGCTTGCTGAAGTAATATTTTGGCTTTCATACATTCAAACTTTTTAAGCCTGTTATAAAAGTGGTTTAGCCCATGTAGCTTGGAAAAAATCAGATCTGTTGTGCAAGTCAAATATGTAGCTAAAAAAGATCTTCATGGTCTACGTTTAGTATTTACTAAAGATGGGACAATAATCGATTTTACCGTGGATTGCGATAAAAACACTCACAATAAGTTGATCGTGGAGAATTATCTGGATAATCGTGAATATCGCAAATATCTTCACGAATTGACTGCAGTGTCCCATCTGTGATGCAATAAAGAATATTTGTTTATTAAATAAAAGTCGTAATGTTTCGAGAAAACAGTCGTAATGTTTTGAGAAACAAAGTTGTAATGTTTACCGAAAAGGTCAATTTTCTGAGAAAAAAAAAGTTGTAATGTTTCAAGAAAAAAAAAGTCACAATTTTATGAGAAAAAAGTCGTAATGTTTCGAAAGTCACAACAAAGCAAAATGTAAGGTAACGTGATTCCAGTGCTGTTTTAACAGTTTTAAGCATTTTTAAAAAAAATAGATGTTACTAATTATTTTGAGATTTTACAATGCAACGTGAGAAAAAAATTATTAATAAAATCCTACTTCCCATATCTTAGCATTTTTAAGACTTCTGAATGACTGATTTAAGACATTTATTTTAATACCAATTAAAGCCATGTTTTAGATGAATCAATGCCTTTTAAGACTTTTTAAGGATCCGTGGGAAACCTGTGTTTATACAGTCGGAAGTATGATCCCCTGTCACAGTTATGTTGGATTAAACTGTAGGAAAACAAAAAGGTATTAAATCTTTGGAAAATATTTGACTTTCTCTTTGTGAAATTTAATTGGCAGTGACATGTTGATTGTATAATTTCCTGTTGAGCTGCAAAGATTAATCTAGTTGTCAACTATTAAATTAATCGCGAACTATTTTGATAATCAATTGATCTGTTTGAGTAATTTTTTAAGACCCCTCCAGTGAAAATCAAGTTTTTAACCATGTTAACATGTCTATATGGTTTTTTTTATTTGCTACAAGACATATCATGAGCACCATGGCTGAGAATTTCTGCCTTGAAACTGCAGTGTGCCAAAAAGAGTCACAAATCTGGATTCATTCAGCCAGGTTTATGACATCATATGTCTAAGGAACCAATTAAGTCAACTTGTGGCTGGGGCATTCCATAGCACTGATCGACATTTTCTGACATTTTATAGACCAAACAACTAATTGATTAGTCGAGAAAATAATCAGAGAGATTAATCAGCAATGGAATTAATCGTTAGCTGCAGCCCGAGTACAAAAATGTATGTTATTGTATATTAACCGTAAAAACAGTATACTATCAATATACAGTGTTCCTATGCAGTATGGAAAAGTATGGAATTTGATTTTAGTAATTTCCAGGTCTGGATAAGTACAGAAAAATGAAAGAGTATGGAAAATATTTGTGCTTCCAGACTATTGCCCCTATTCTGTTTTAGAAAATATGAAATTCATAATTTCTAAAAATATATATATATATATATTATTATTATTATTATTATTATTAATAAATATAAGCATGAGTGTTTGGAGCCAAAATGTTTACCACTGTGTAATGGTATGCGTCCACGGGGACCTTAATTTCCACGCTTCCCATTAATTGTCTGTGTAAGCAGCGTTGTGTTGCGTTGGCTGCTCCTCATTTGCATAAAGTTGAGGTCAAGGCTACTTTATGCAAATCAGGGGTATCCAGCGCTTTTGCTTTTAAATAACGAACACATGACGCTGCCTCGCGTATTCTGCGTCCGTTTTGTACGTTCATTGTGTCGGAAATTAACAACGTCTACGCAAACGGATGGTGAAACAGCAAGTATATTTCCAGCATTAGTCGACGAAGAACTTTTTTAAATTGAGGACAGCCCTATTTTCCAATAAAAATGACAATAATGATGTCAAATGTGTCATTCCCTCTAATATCGCGAATCATATCGCAATTAAAATATCAGTAAAAAAATCGCAATTAGATATTTTTTCAAAATCGTTCAGCCCTAGCAGGAACCCTGAATATAGTACATACTGCAGAGTAGGGACACATCTTTGTTTTAGCCATTGAGCTGTTCTGTTTGTCTTGTTGGTGAAACGCACACTTAACATTTTGTTTTCAGAAAAGTAGTTCACACAAATCCTTTGGAGATGGACAGGTTTCCTCTAGACTGCGCATAGTAGTGACTCATCTTCTTCATAAACAATCTTTGGGAGGGGTAGCCCAGCACGCACGTGGTGAAACGGGCGGGGCCACCCCCTGCTGTTAACATATGGAGGCGTGGCTGGTTGGTAACACGTCATCGACAGACATTCAAAGCTCTCCACGAGCGACTGAAAGACCAGGGAGTTTGTGTTTTTTTGTTTTTTAATACAAGACACAAACAATCCGACTGCAACATGCATGCTCACAGTGTTATAGAACTACAACATGTTTAAACGGTGAATGACTGAGGAGCACAGATGCATGTCGGGGAAGCCTGAAAGCCACAGTCACTTGATCCCCGGCGGACCATGTCAGGTCATTATGTAAAACGAGCTTGGCATTCCCTGCGCCACCGCCCTTCATCCCCGCATGTTATTTGATTTTAAATGTCTCGAAGCATGCAGTCATACATATACTGACAAGCAAAGGCAGAAAGAAAATGGGTCTGAGAACTTCACAGTTACGCTGCTGTGCAGATTACCATTGTTAACAAGCCTGTCTATGCAGCAGGTTTCGATGCAGTAACCCCTGATACTGCAGCAGCCCATGTATGTTTATTAGCTATTTTGGACAGCTACGATGTAGGTTAAGACAGAGCCACATGAACGCAAGATTTCTGCAACACGTCTGCACACAAACGATTATGAAAGTAAAACTAAAATGTCACTGACTAACTGAAACATGTTCCACTCAATAGTTAGTCATATTTAATATAAAAGCAACAAATGTGCATAGTGTACTTAGTTTATTGGTGGCGCTGATAAATCGAACTAAAAAAAAAATCCTTCAGCGACACATTTTACTGAATTGTTGAGTATTTTACACTGAATACTTCATAGTTACCGATGTTGTAAAAAACATAAACTATATTTCTCATAAAATACCAACTTACCACGTGCTTTCTGTTGTTGCTGGGCTTGCAATTCCAAAAACTTGGCTGCTTCCAGAAGCGTTTCGATGCTCATTTCTGTCCAGTTGGAAAGACTGTGGCTTAATTTTTTAAAGAGAAAGGCGATAAAGCAAATGCAGTATGCGCCCGTGTACTACAGGGAGAGGTTCCCAGTCTACGCTGGAAAAAAGGGTAATCGGATACCCCCTCGGTAGAAACTCTACCACTTACGTAGAAGAGTTACAAACAAGATGGCGCTCAAAGTAGTAGGAACAAATAGTGAATCACGCACCGTTTGTAACCGCCCACTGACAGGCACACTCCCTCCCATGCACAGTACAGAGATAATTACAAAACACGGAAAATTATTTGGATTAGGATTAACAACTGTTATAAAGCTCCACTCATGAGCTGAGTCATGTCCGTCAAGTTGTAAAAAAGAAAAAAATATAGCGCTACATTCGCCCTCTAATTTTTAGAAAAATTTAACAAAATGTTGCCAAACACGGTTAGCTAAATACATCCATGCTAACACTGTTGTCTGTCATGTGTCGCTTAGCAACCACTTTAGCTCAACAAGGGAGCAGCTAATGGTAGAACGGAAACGTGTTCACTATAGATCACGTATATTTTCTACTCACACTCTACTTATGTAGCGCGGTGGAGATATATCTGGCTACACGAGACTGTTTGTGTAATATTTGTTTATAATCCTGCCATGTAATGCCTACTTGTGGCTTGTTTCTGGAATTTTACTCCGGAAACGGTACGCTACTTCCAGTTCCAACAGCTATTTTCCCTGGTGTGTCAATGTGTTGAAAATGTAACATAGATATTAGAAGTATGTAGTAAATACATAGATAAAAGAAATATAACACATTGACATGATGCTTGTTACCCAGTTCCTGATATAAGTGAAATCGTCACGAGACGTTGACAACCGTCTCCGTAATTTACAAGTAACCATGACTTCAGCAAATTTGCATCTCATTGATTTATTGTCCAGCGGCCAATCAGCGTGAAGAACAACACGGTATGTCATTTGCACACATGGATACAGGCGATGCATTGTGCTGTATCTCTCCCCACATCCATGTATCTCTCCCGTCTAGACCAGGGTGTATAAAACATCATACATCCATGGCCCAGGCTACAGACAGGGATCACAGAGATAATAATGTAGATATGTTGTTGATATGTTAAGAACTCGTCAGTTTTATAGGCTACATTTACTCACTGTTCCACAACTGTTGACACCTCTGCAGGTCTACATGTATGCGATTAGCTACTTCTCATTTTGCATATTCGGGCTTTATTTAATACATTCCGTTTACACGTTTCGGCTTACATTCAGGTTATTCATTTGCAATTCTGTCTACACACACATTTTTATGACTTAATTTATATTTTATTTGTATTTTAGCCCTATATTGTTTGGCTAAGATTGAGATTTTTTATTTTGAGGCAAGAATAAAGAACTTGGAAGATAAATCGGATGTAGTCTTGAATGTAGTCAGCCTTTAAGGCTAAAAAAGGAATTCAACATGCTGCATTACGTCAACATTGCCTTTTTAAACATTTGACTAGTGCTCATCCAGTAACCAAAATGTATAGTGGAATAAACAACCAATATTACAAGCACATAGACAGCAGTGGAACGTAAGTAGGCTACATATTCTCAAGTAGGCTACTGTACATAAGTACAATTTTAAGGTACTTGTATTTTACTTCAGTGTTTCTATTCTCTGCTACTGTACTTTATACTACCACACTACATTTCAGAGTGAAGTTGTAATTTTTACTCTACTATATTTAATGACTTTAGTTACTTTGCAAATTCAGATTAATAATACAAAATAGAATCCATAAATTAATTATGATTTACTCTTTAAGATTAAGATAAAACTTTAGTAATCTCCAGCAGCATAAAAGTGATGTAGGCTACACATGAATGCAATTATTATAATCCAATTATATATTATACATTTTATACCATATTATACATTATACACCATGGAATGGGCCATTCTGCAGCACAAGTATACTTTTACTTTTGGTACATTTATGATGGCAAAACTTTTGTGCTTTTACTTAAAATCTTCAGTGCAGGATTTTTACTTTTAACAGAGTATTTCTACAGTGTGGTATTGCTATTTTTAAGTAAAAGATCAGAGTACTTCTTCCACCACTGCACATATTAAGGCTATAACTTCACTTCATTATTTAGTTGTAAAATATATGATATAAACCAATCGGATTCATTTGGAGGGGGAATACAAATATAGAGAAAGTAGACATACTACCATAGGTAACATGCCAGCAAAATACATTGTGTTGGTCTTCTATTATTTTATTTTTTCAGTTAATGGATTAATCATTTATTCTATAAAATGTTAGAAAATTGTGGCAAATACTGACAGTCCAAAACCTAAAGATATTCAATTGACAATGCTGTGAATAGCCAGGAAATTGACTTTCACACAGAGAGGCTGGTAGAGTCAAAGTCCTGATATAACTGAGGGACGTGTAGTACGAGTAGGAACCAGGTTTTTGCTTGCAGCACACAATGAATGTGCATGTACACATGGCCCGAGATATTTAGGTGTCTTTTCCTGTTATTCACTCAGCTCTGGTCAGGAAGTATCTCGCCTACAACAGAGTAATAATAGTGGACCACAATACTAAAGGTTCTCCAAGCACAGGAAGCACTGAGGGCCTCCAGGAACATCCTGAATTAAAACAGGCTGTGTGTACATTTAAGACACGGCAGCTGTCAAGAAACAGTGGGATCAACTTCCAAAGACATTATTCAAAAGAGATAATGTCTAATAAAACAATTAAATTGTTTTATCTACAAAAGATCATGACAGTAATATAGTGTCTTATAGAAGAAACATACACTGTCCTCGTGTGGCCATGTGGATGTACTGCACGATGTATACATTTAAAAAAAGAAAGTGACCAACAAAAATGCTCGACTGTTATAAAGATGGTATAAAAAACTACATTTATTGCAAATGTTTTGACAAATTTGAACACAAAACACCACTATACAGTGTACTACTTTAAAATGTAAACTGACAAAGAACAAGAAAATTTGCTGATTAGCTGAACTTCTGATTATCTACTGGAATAAACCTCCAGAAGTCACAGTGAAATCAAATCTAAAAATGACATTTCGGATCATTTAGGGCTTTGCGACAGACCTTAAAAGGGTGTTCTTCAGGTTGGTGCACAGTTGGTTCATCAGGTCTTTGCTCTGACCCTCGAGCCAGTGCATCTCAACCACTACATCGCTCTCCTCCAGCATCACCTTCAGCAGACACTTAAACAGGAAGTGTTCGGCTGCAGCGGGGCTCAGGGGTCGTTTAGCGGGTGGCTCGCCTGCTGCAGCAGCGGGCGCTTCCTGTGGGCCTGTTTCCTGCCGTGCGTCTGTGCATGTTGAAGACTCCATGTCCACATCTTCACCCGATACATTTTCGGAGCCGTCTTTCTGTTCTGCAGGTTGCGTCACGTCTTTACTTGTCTCGCTTGAAGAGACTGTGTTTTTAGTCTGTTCTGCGGGCTCCTGCTGACCAGCTAGCTCCTGTGCAGACGTAGTTTTGTTCTGATCGCTATCAACCTGGGTGTTGCTGTTCTGCGTGGAGGCAGACTGGTTTTGAGATGCTGGGGTTGTGGCCAGACTGGTTTGAGAGCTGGTTCCAGCACAGTGAGGCGCTCTGGGAAGCTCTCGCAACTGACGCGAGCCCTCACGTCGCTTCTGTCGTACGTGGATCCAGGTGTTCTCCACAGCGGTTAGAAGGAGGGTCTGCTCCTGCTTTCTGCATGGGACACGTTTGTGTAGCACCTGCAGAGCCACATAGAAGACAATCTGACTAATGATGACGTTTACTGGCGATGTAAGCATGTGACCATTAGCTGACCAAATTGACAAAACTGCTGCTACATACACGGGATGGGGAAAAAAGGCATAACCTGTATACTCTAACTGGGAATCCTCGATGGAAGCGAGACGTGAGCGCCACATGAGCGGTGCGTGAGCGGTGCGTAAGTGAAGTGTTATCCAATCCACACTGACTCCGTCTTCGGTAAACGTCTCTGCCGTCTGTCAGCAGCAGCTCCTGGGAGCTGAGTGGACAGCAGCTGGCTAGTCTCACGTAGTCAGACCACAGTACTGTGTGCATGCTGGGGGAAGGGGGTCTGGATTCAGTGGTTTTCACTCCGGGATAGGGGAAAAAAAACTCCTGAGCGGTGCTATGCCCCGGCTGCAGCGAAGGGACTTTGAGAACCACATGAAGGGGAGGAGGGACTTCCTGTTCACCAGTGTTTCCTTCCGGAGTGGAAGTAAGGCTTTATACCGGCACTGCAAGCCAGACTGGCTAACCTGCCTTCACCAGACTGACTGACAGCAGCAATTTACTGAACCAAAATAGTTTTCATGTCAGTTACATGGGAAGAAATCAACAGTGTTTATGTATTGATTCATTGATTTTACTTCCGGTCGTTCCAGTGATATACACAACATCGATACAACTCAAGGGCTGCGTCCGAAATGTCATACTATGTACTACATACTCAATAGGTATACTACTGTTCAACATACTTTTGTGTATACAAAGTAGTATGGATCTTTTAGGATGTACTGATCTGTAATTACCACATGAGCCTCCTTGCCAGTTGGAACCTGTGCCAACCTCAGCTCTACCGTCGTCACCAGATAATGTTTGAATTACTGGAAAAAAGGTAAGCAGCTAATCCCACGGTTGCAGGGGATTTTTAATCTGCACAAATGTAAATTGAAGCGTTATTGACGTGACAGAGCTGCCTTGGTCGCTGTCCGTTTGTCTGTTATGAATGTTGTCGTCACTACTGCATTGCATTGTGGGATATTTATGCCGCCAGCACTGCATACTGTAATATTTCAACGGAAATAGTACGCACATTGCGTACTATTAGTTTCATACTAAGGTTTCGGACATACTAAAAAATCTCACATATTGTTTTAGCATACTAAATAGCATGTTAGTATGGAATTTCGGACGCAGCCAAGATGTCCCTGTCTTTATTCAATGGCTCGAGTGGTGATTTTGAAGGGTCTTATAGGCAGTCCATTTGTCCCATTTCTGAATAAATTGTTATTATTATTTTTTAAAGATTATTATTTGGGCTTTTTTTGCCTTTAGGAGTACATCTGAAGATTGACAGGAAAGCGGGGAGAGAAAGAGAGACGATGAGACACAGCAAAGGGCAGCGGGTCGATTTTGAACCCGGGGCGCTGCAAGGACTTAGCCTACATGGGGCGCACGCTCTACTGGGTGAGCTAGAGGTCGCCCTGCATTCATTAATACATTCTGATTGTTGAATTGCTACATTTAATGGAAGCGTATCTGTTCTGTGAGAAGCGAGAGTGACGGACGTCAAAAACGCTTCTAAAAACGCTCCGTGTGATTGGCCGTAATACGACAGACCTAGAAATAAATAGTGTCTTTGTGAAGGCTGTGTTTCTGCGGAGACTGTGTCAGACGAGTTGTAACGTCTGAGGCTGTGGTTCATGGTTTTGCTGCACTACATTATGGTGTAGTATTGCCCTTTGCATCTTTGTTGGAGTTTGCGTGCAATTACACCCCACATCAGAGCTGTCCCTTGGTAATAAGATTTAGTGCTAAATGTGAACAAGGCAGTTGTGGGCAAGAAAAACACACCACTGTTTAAATCACACTGAGTGAAAGGCACAGAGAACCTCATAGAGAATATTTAAAACAGCAGGTCTACAACTTAAGAAAAGGTGAAATATGACTTTGTATTAAGTTTTTCTAACGGTGGTACTGCTTACCCGCAGGTCAGTGAGAGTTTTCTCCAGCAGAGCAGTGATGCTGTCCACGGGGCCGCGGGCAGTGCCGCCTAAAGCTGAGGCTTTGACCTGCAGCTCCTTCAGTCCCGCCTTTGGTAGCGTGAACGACAGGGGCTTCCGAACCTTCTCCAGTTTACGCTTCTTACTGGGAGGAGACTGAGAGAAAAGGGAGGGAAATCAGGAGAAAATTAACAAACAGTCTGTAACTTCTGGACACGTAAAACACAATACAATGGACACATTTGATTTTCAAAAGGTATAGTCTAATAGAGAAAAAGAGTGGCAGAGGGATGTGAAAATACTCGGCAGATTAATCTATAATGAAAATAATCGTTAGTTGCAGCTCTGCAGGACACGAACGATGAACCTCGTTAACCGTCTGTTTTTCAGCAAGAGATCCAGATCATTACTCCTTATGAGCTGATCGTTAAGGTGCTGTAAGTGATGTATATATATATATATATATATATATATTTTTTTTTTTTTTTTTTAAATAAGTGTTAAATAGGTC
>JAOVVB010252479.1:0-20176 GCA_028570985.1 Heterobranchus longifilis | reverse complement strand
CTTCCATCATTTCACTCCTCCCTTCCTCTCCCCTTTGATCCTGTACATTCCCTCCCTCCCTCTCCTCCTATCCCTCCTTCCATCCATCTCTCCCTCCCTTTCTCTCTCCTTTGATCCTATACATCCCCTCTATCAGCCAGGTCTTTAAAGATTTGACCTCTGCATTCCTGAGGTCACTCATGACCTCCTCGCTGTGTGTGTGTGTGTGTGTGTTTTCCTGCATGTAAGTATGTATACACCTGTACAAGATTAGGGCTTTTCTCTGCGTATTTGTATGTATGCGTGTGTCTATAGCCTATACAGTGTGTGTGTGTGTGTGTGTGTGTGTGTGTGCGTGTGTGTGTGTTTAAATGCTTCATCATCGTGGATTACCGCAGCCTCTGCAGAGCTCAAAGCGGACCTTTGAAGACAGCTTTATTAATTTTCAAATATGAGACAAAAGAAAGGAAATGTGGGGGCCTTATAGATTTCCTATACAGGAGAAAGAGAGGATGGAGCGAAAGAGACAAAAAGAAAAATGATGATTTCATCGCCAAGCCGCACAGAGAAAAATCCCCAAATCTCCAGTCCTTTGACAATAATGACTGGAAGTAGTTTTTCCCCCTCTTTTTGAAAGGAAAATCCATCCATAATTGATATATCCTATTCCTTTTGATCTTGAACAGTTCAATCAATGAATGTTGACATGAACAGCTCTCTCGCAGAGCCAGACAGCTGAGGTCTGTGTCTCCACACAGTTTCTTTCTCTTCAAAATGTGCATGAAAAAAGGGCTTTTCACTGGATGGGTTTATTCTTAACTGGACAATGCATTTTCAGCTCTACAATGGCTGCAACTGGGGCTGCACAATGGCTGCACAATATGAGGAAAATATGTGATATGCAATAACGTTGAATACTGCGATAACGATATTACTTGCGATAATTTCTGCTGCTTTCATTATACTGCTAAAATACAACAAACACAAAAGGCACCATTAAAAAGAAAAAAGAATGTTAGTTACATTTTAAAGAGCAGTTTTCTACAGATACTCTCTTTTAGCTAACTCAAAAAATCCCTGAGTGTCTTTCACAATGTGTTTATTGCAAAAGTTGATATTGCGATGACAATAAAAAAAAAAAAGACATATTGTGCAGCCCTAGCTGCAACTAATGATTATTTTCATTGATTATGCAGTCAGTTATTTTTCTGATAATTCAAAGATAATAAATTTGCAACATTTGAGAAAATTGAACCACTGCAGGTTTGACATTTTTTACTTGACAAATAACTTTACAAAAGGACAAGGTCTAACAGGGTGGGAATTAATTTTAACCCCCAATGCCATCAAAAATTGTCAGATAATGATTTTTGTTACCTCCGCAACGAGGTCATGTTTTCAGTTTGTTTGTCTGTCAGAAGGATTACGGAAAAAAACGTCTGGCCTGATTTTCATGGAACTTGGTGAAAGGGGCCAAGGAACAACACACTAAAATTTGGAGTGAATACGAATCACGGGGTGGATACACTAATTATTTTTCGCTTTCGTTTACATTGCGAGATAGGGCATTTGTGCTGCATTTGCGCTGCATTCATGTGTTGTCGGAATAATCAGAAAAATGATTTCCCGATCATATTTCATGGCTCATCTGATCTGTTTGCTTTGCTCTTCGTTGCGACGCAAATCCCGGAAACAGCTATCGAGGTGTCGTTTAAGTGCCCCGAGCAATAAAATACAACACATCTTCTTTATAGCGTCCATGGGGGGTCTCTTACAATGAACATCTGATCCATGTAGATCACACTGGTGGCCAACACACACACTCCCTCTCTCTTTTTCTCTCTCCCTGTAAAAACATTCTTGTGGGGTGCATTTACCTTGGTGCCCGGACGCAGCCAAATATTTAGGCTGTCACAGGGAATCAGCCTCAAACCAAATGGCTGGAGGTCTGTGTTCATGTGGGCGTGTGTGTGTATGTGTGTGTGTGTGTGTACTGGGGATTGTGGTGACTGAAATGTCAACTTCTCAAACCCCCCCACTCCATCCTGCTTTACTACACCGTGAACAAGCTGTACACGAGTCCCATCCAACATAGACACACACACGCCAACACTGCATGTGTACACATCTATCATCATAAAACATTGGATGACAAATGAATGAAGACTGAAAGAAATGCAGGCTCACTCATAGTCAGTGATTCACCAATCAATCAACTGAGGGAAAATTAATCGTGAACAATTCTGATAATGGATTAATGTCCATCAATATCTGATGGTTCCGGATTCTCGGATGTGCTGTTTGACATCATTGTAAAGTGAATGTTTTCAAAGAAAGTTACTGACAGATTAATCAGTAATTAAGGCTGCTGCCCCCCCCCCTCCCCCTTAGTCGATTAGTCAACTAATCGGTCGTTTTGGTTTTAGTAGACTAAGATTTCTTTAGTCGATAAGTAAGTTTTTATGCTTTTTTCATGCTGAATGACTTATTTCCAATAAACTTTTTTTGCATGATTCTTTGTGGAGAAACTCATCTGTTAATGACATCAACTAATCGATTAGTCGACAAAATCACATGCGTGTTCGTCGACTAAGAAATTCTTTGATCGAGGACAGCCCTATTGGTAATCAATATAATATAGGCAATATAAATAATTCTGATACTACTCTCAATCGATAGAATCATCCGATTACCAATTGGAAAAAAGAGAGAAAAGTTCTAAACATATGCACGCACGCACGCACACACACTATGGTGACACCCATCATCACACACCAAGTGACCAAACAGGAGGAGTTTGGCAACCACTTCCCTGCCTCTGTCTTTCTTTATGTCACTCTTACTTTCTCTCTCATACGCACAAATACACACAAACACACACACGCACGCACACACAAAACCCCACAGAGCAGCCGGCCAGCCACTCAGCTCATCAGTCCACTAAGAAACAACACGAGCGTCTTGAAAACACAGCGAGCCACAAGGAAAACAGCCATCAATCTCTACCACTTGTCTGTCGACTGAAGGAACGCCGTTAATCTTCCGGACGACACGAGTCAAGAACAACACCGTGTCATGCCGAGATTCAAACCAAAACAGCTGCAAGCACTTACTGTGGATACACAATGACCATCTGAGCATTCACAAAGAGAGGAGTAAATATTATATATGCATTCACGCGGGAAAAAGTAATCACAGTGGAACCACCGACAGCAACAACGATTCATCACCACCTGCAAACTGGTCGTCAGTGTCACTGTTATGTTCAGTAATGTGTCTTCAGAGCAGCACATTAATATGTATACCGATAGCATCTTGTATTGTTTCAGTTTTTTCTTTGCCTCACACACACAAAAAAGGCTCTATTTCAACCCCTCAGCTGTCAATCTTATAGCAATGAAATTGAATCAAGTCTTGATTTCTTTTGGGAATACTTTTAGCATGCTTCATATTTCAAGACAGGACAAAGCACACATACACACACATATACACATATATACACATAGCTTCTGCTGAGGTCAGACACTTTGACCTCTAAAGGTCACTAATGGACTTCCTACACTGCCCGCTCCATTACTGCGTCACACAAATAACATCTCTAATACTCAACCTCCATGGAGGGAAATGATTCATTCATACTTTAATTATTCTTCCATGTGTGTGGATGTAAAGAGCAGAAGCTTAGTATAATATTGTTAATATTCCTGTTATCAATTAGCAACCAGCACTGTTGAGTTGAGTATGGTAAGAGTAACTTAAACGCAATGTATTTTTTATTTTATAAGGTCAGAATATTAGAGCCACAGTTAGAAAAAAAAAAATCAGAGATTTCCAGAATAAAGTATGGTGCAATGACTCAGCGATTAGTTGTCAGCTATTCAATTAATACTATTGAGAAAAAAAATAAAAAGTCAAAATTCTCTGATTCCAGTTACTTAAATGTGAATATCTTCTGGTTTCTTTCTTTTAGTTTTTTTGGGGAAAAAAAGTATTAAGTTATATTTCAAGAAAAAAGTCATATTTCAATGAAGTATCTTTTCACACCTAAAAGCTGGCAGACTGATTTCACCTGTTTACTAAACCTGTTTTATTGAAAAAAATATATATTATGACTTTATTCTCAAAATATCATAAAAATCACATATACTTTTTGCGGGTGCAGGCGGGAGCAGACACACACTGGTCTCGTATAGCCAGACTTATCTCCACAGCGCTGTGTCGCCGCTGGAGTAAGGTCTGGATCCAGTGTGCTTTCACTCATGGATAGGGAAAAAAAACTTCCTGGTCTGTTTGCATTTCCATAAACCAATCACAATCAACTTGCCGTGGAAAACCTAGGCTACACGAAAATATTTTAAACATATTCTTTGTAGATCTTTACAATCATTCAGTGAAAGAACAGAGCAGGCCTGCCTTATTGCACGATCCCAATCTTCATTTTCAGCGTGTAGGCTGATAGCTCGGAGGCTGTTGCCATCGTCTCCCGTAGCGAAGGGACTTTGAGAATGGGACTTCCGAACACGAACTTCCTGTCTTCACACAGGCTGACAGGAGACAGGAAGGCAAAACGGGCTGACGCGCAAAGCAAGTAAGGCTGTAAGGCACTGTGCACCCAGTAAACCAGACTAGACACACACAAACGGGAGTGGGGTTAAGAAAACAGTCCTGCGCAGGGCTCTAGGGCAGGGCCTTGGCAGAGGTCTGCACTCTCTGAGTGCCCTTCTAGTTTTAAATGGTTTAACTGCAATTCAGTCAGAGTCACAACATTAATAAGGTGTCCAGATACCAGGATTACAATTTATCTGAACACCTGTTCTGAATTGATACAGCTCCTTTATGAAACACTGCATTTGGGCTCACAGACACCAGGTCTCCTCCTGCTATGGATGATGGGTAAAATGTTGTTCGGACAACATGTTCTCAGCAACTGGACAACAAAAACAGCAGACAGCAGTGCCAGAAATAAATCTCCAACTTTTGACTTTGCAGAAGTCAGATAGAGAGAGACAGCAGGAATCAAAAACCCACACAGTGCTATTTACGAGTATCTGCAATTCCCTTAAACCACTGGCCCGGTCTCAGAACCAAAGAAGCACTGCTGGCAAAACACAGCCATGCACATTCGCATTAATATGTATGGAAACTCTCTTTCCATCAGCTTGCATCGATTCCCTTGTTCTAAACAAAAAGTGTGATGGAAAATAGGAGCTAGCATCGAAACCATCTGAGAAATGCATCTTTATTGTGGTGAAAGACTGATCAATAAAGGAGACAAAGGGGTAGAGAGAGAGGTGAAAATATTTAGAGACAGACAGTGGGAGGAAAATGTCTGTAGAGAAGAGAAAAAAAGAGAAAGTGACATAGGTGGAAAGATGGGAAGACAGAGAGAGCGAGAGAGACAGAGGGAAGAGAGAGGTGGTTGTTGTTGTGCAGACGTCTGCCACGGCCCACAACCACAGACTTATAAACAGGCAACAAAATATGAAAAGCATCCAAACATCCCAAATGTGTTGGCAGTTCAGTTTTCAGAAAAGTGTCCCTTTGCATTCACTGAGGATGGTACACGCATAAACATGCTCCTGTCATGTGAGGTTACGACAAAAATAACAACTGTCAACGCTACACAAACGACACGAGACACTAAAAAAAAAAGGATTCCCACTAATTTTAGACCAGGGGAAGAAGTGCTGTGGGAAGAGAGACAACGAATGAGAGACACGGGGGACAGAGAGTGGTTTGCATCTGATTTTAGATCACGTTTTGTGAGCTGCAAAGTATTCTTAAGAATCATATCTGTAGTGTCTCTATAGTGACACATGCTTGACCATGAAGCTATTCATAAGTAACAACTGCTAAATTATTTTGTCTGTAAGATGCACATTACAATTTCCTCTGCAGCCCATGGTGACCCTAAAACCCAAAGATATTTACTTTGCAATGATACAAAAGCATCATAAAGGATTATAAAAGGACTTAAACAAATAATCACTCATTGTTGTCAAATAATGTTCCATCACTCAAATAATGAAGTTTATTGTTTAAGCACTATTGCTTATATTGCAAAGTCTGTGTTTTGTTTAAATAAATAAATATAAGGATCGGGTCATGCAGCTGCAGTCGGGCCTGCAGATGATTCAGCTTTTTTTAGAGCTTTGTTAGTTGTCTTAAGTTGCATTGAAAAGTGCTGACTGTCCTGAGTTCTGTAATAGCTGAAAATCCCTGTTGATGAGCATTCAGGCTGATTTATAGTTGTACGCCGGCTCTGCGTAGAGTCTACGTCGTAGATTACGCAAGTGACCTACGCATGTGATCTGCGCCGTTGTGAGCATTTATACTTGTGCGCTGGTGTGTCTGTGTCGCTCTGCAATTACACCGCTAAAAAGCTAGATGGCGGTGGGGTTTATGCCACTGTGTTGAGTTTATTTGTGTACTTCAAACAATGGCGACTGAAACTAGCGGATCATGTTAGAGTTGGAGCTAATAAATGTTGAACAGTTAGTTTTACTGAAATCAAATACAATACAGAAGAGAGAGAAGACGTCTGCGGTGATGGTGTGGACGACCATCGAACCGATTGAGGCAGAAAGAGGGTGAATTTGTGTGTGCGTTTGCTGTACTGAGGCACCGCAGTGCTTTAAGTTCAAGTCACGGGATCACCTAAGTCAGTAGTTTTCATCCTCTGGGTACCATGAATGTCTGTACCAAATTTCATGGCAATCCGCCCCACAGCTGTCTGGACATTTCACGAAAACCGAGAATGTCCCCCTCAAGGTGGTGCTAGATGAAAAGTCAAGGGGATAACCAAAGTCTCAGTGATTCATCCTCTGGGGACTATAAATGTCCCTATCAAATTTCATGGCAATCTATAAAAGCTGAGATATTTCTGTCTGGACCAAAGTGGTGGACTAACCGACATTGCTGTCCCTAGATCCATGCTGCCAGAAAAAAAAAAAATTTTAAGTTTTTGTATCCAGAATGGTGACCAAAGCTATGAAAATAACACCAAGGTTGTTAAGACCTTTGTAAAGTGACCGAAACAGACAACACAGGTAGAGTGAAACAGAGTGATGAAATGAGCTGTGGCGTTGCTGTTGCTCTCACAGGTTTGATGATCTCAGCTCAGACAAACCCCCAAAACACAAACACGCTTTAGGTAGAAACAACCCTGAAAATCTTCATCCACAGCGTGGCGCTGACTCTGGGTGGTGGGAGGAATCTGATACACGTGTTTATGTATGTGTTGGTCTGACATGTGTGCACGCTTGCACGAATGCTTAAAAGCATGTGTGCGTATAATAGCTTACACTCACCTATGTGCGTTTGATTATATAGGCCTATCAGTGTGTGTGTGTCTGTGTGGTGCCAACACCGTCTTTGATGCCAGTAATATTAGTGTCTTTTTAACTACTTTTTAAAATTGTATTCATATAGGACTGCTATTTAATTTAAAACAACAAAGTTAATTGCATGCATATACACAGTGGAGAGTAAGAAAGGGGGAAAAAAGGAGCAATAGATGCGTCTCCATTAGAAGTCTGAAACCTTATCTGCTACTTGCTTCATAGGAATCTTCACAGATAAAAACAACCACACACCGCAGGTTTATACAACATTTCTCCCTTTCTCTCCTTTACGGGTGCAAAAAATGTCAGAGCAGCGGACCATCACATTTCCAGTTGTGTTCAGACCAATATCTGTCAGTCATCCAAGAAAGAACAACTATTAATCAGAATGAAATATGTTCCACTGAAAAGATGTTATCTAGAAGCTTCAACTACAGGCTGTTAGAGCTGGAAACACTGTTTTCACCACTTTTTTACATGCTGGAGGGGAGCAATGTGTAGACCATGTAATACCAAAATCTCCAATTAAATCAACTGCTGTTTTGCAAGGTAGCAAATACTGGTAATCGGAGCATTTGGAACAATGACGAGCATCAAGCAGGGCAACTCTTCCTCTAAAGCTGTGTTTCCATTCACGTATTTATATGTGCATTTTAAATTAGAAAAGCAGTATGTAAACGGCAAAATGTGATAAAAATGTGATAATCTGACACTGAAAGTGTTGATTGTTCCTATTCTCTAAAATGACCCACAGGAGCGTTTCCTAAAACAATGTTAGCGCCCCGCCCTAAATGGGCTTTCTCCGTATTTATACTACAGTACGTTACATGACTTCCGGCTTTGCTCCCGTCATAATTACTACGGCCAGCCCACTAGAGGGCACCTCCTGACAATAAACATAAATATGAGTCGTAATGAGCTGCTTGTACAAACGACCTACAATATGGTGTCGTTTTTTGGGGAGGACAGTCTCTGGCATTCACAGCGGTGATGGTGACTACTCGCAGGGCCAGTGGTGAGCTGATGAAGCTGGAAAAAGCCAACTAGTCACAATAGCAGATTCTCTCTATTTTAACTCTACTGTTCTTCCCCTGGCATTTCAGCATTTTCACCATTGCACACTAGGGCTGCACGATTAATCGTTAAAAGATCGTTATCTCCATTCAGGCATGCACACAATCGCATTTCTGAAGGGCAACGATTTGCTTTGGGGAGTTGCATATTTAGAATGAGTGCTCATAATAATAATAATAATAATAATAATAACGGACCAAAATTATGTGAAAATGCATCATTTTAATTAGAAAACGTCAAATGTACTTGGGAGAGCACCGGCAACCCCCTCCCCACTTCCACAAACTTTCAGGAAAAAGCTGAAGACCTAGACCTACTGAATCAGGATCGCACGATTAATTGAAATATGATTGTGAGATTGTACTGTCTGCATGAAGACAATATGGACTGCAATACACTTTTTTTTCTTTAAACATTGGTGTCCCTAAGAATTGTGGGAGAAAATTTTGAGTGGAAAAAGTGTGATTCTCATCCTGACCAGAATCGCGCAGCCTTATTGCACACCATTTCATTCAATAAAAAGTTATCAAAGTAAGAGCTCTCCAAGCTAACAAGCTTGCTAACAGACAGTTAGCAAATTCATTACCTGGTTAGCTTTCCAACAGAAGAGGTTAAAAGTGAATGGTGCAACAAAGCTAATAAGCTATTTTGGACTCCCCAGCTCTCTGTCCCTTTAAATGCCAGCACTGTCAAGGTAGCTTGCTATTTATTGGTCAATGGCAGATAATTTGTGCTGAATAATTTCAGCACATTAAGTGGATTCCCTGATTGTATTGGAAATAATTGATTTAAATTGAACTTATCCTATTTTAAATCCTTGTGTGTTCAGGCCTTATACACTGTCAAAATGATGCCCGGCCGCCGCTGCAGTAAATTACACTGCTATCTAGTGAAATGTCTTACAAGCACATACTGATGATTCAAGCAATCTCTATTTATTAAGACAGTGAACACTAACTTGACAAGTTACAGACGAGCAAACGCATGAATGTCAGACAGCAACTTTGCAGTGTTGGTTGAAAAATTCACCTAAGTCAAAGAAACGTCTCCATTTTACTTGTGTAAAGATATGTGACATCGTCAGGATTATTTGCTTGTCTGAAAGTCGGGTCAAAACATCTGTGGAGAACAGCAAAGTCTCACAAAACCCTCCTGTGTCGTGCTCACCTGTGAAATTCCACTAAAGCCACCCAAAATGTGGACTGTAGCCAGAGAGACACAAGTGGATTTATGGTCAGGTTAGCTCAGGAACTATGTGGTCCCTCTGAATGTAGTTCAGCTTTTTAAAGGCTTAAATGTTGTATCAGAATCTGTATACTCATGTGAAATCAACCTTCAGTTTTGTCAATTTTATAAAAATCTTACATTACTACGATATTAATTTACTATACAAAGCATTCTTGGGTAAACTCTATGTATATTTCTATTAACTAACCAGCCAAAGAGCCTTTGGTTTCAACATTTAAATGCAAAAGTGAGGGTTACTTCAAAGCAAATCTGGGGAAAAATGAATCCTTTCTCCTTTTTGCAGTCACAAATAACAAATCAATTCAATCCCAAATCAAGCAGTTGCTGCTGCACAAAACCTTTCCACAAGTTCCAGGTGACACTCAGCGAGGGAGCAGAAACTATTAATCCTCTGTGTGTTGGAGCTTTGCGGACAGCTTTGGCCTCGTATTGCTCGGCTGAAGTCCAGCCAGGTTTGGCTCATTTCTTACGGGCTTGATTTAATGCAGACCAGCCACAAACCTGGCCAGTACAGAGAAAGCATAAGTGTACCAGTAGCCATTTATAATACTTCACTTCACAAAACTGTGAGAGGTTCATGCCCATTTGAAAACCAAGCATCTTTATTTTTCATTTATTTGCACTTTAATTGAAATAATTTGATTTAGCTGCTCATTACTGTGAAACGGTATGACCCTGATTCTCAAAACCCAAGTACATTTTCAAAACAGTGCAGATATACTGTGTTTCCTTTTCAATTTTTTCCTTCAGTTTGACAGTATTTCAGGTGTCTAAGTTTCTATTTATGGGATTAAAAGTTGCCTATAAATTTAGGTAGATTACTGCTCAGGTCACTGTACTCTGCTGAGATGATAACATCACAGTCGTCTGATTAATTTAACATTAGACTGAACAGAGGCATTAAGCTTTTCACCACTGATGTGTATCTGCATGTTAAGATCATTATTCTGATCTTATCTGACAGCATCATGTCCGCGACCTTTTAGCATGTAGCCACCGACTTTCTTTTCACACATGGGCAACACCTCAGCATTGTTTTAATGCAATGTAACCAATCTCAAAGTACAAGCATTACAGCCAAATCCATGGTTACAGCAAAATAGAAATATATATAGAAAAACAATATATATAGAAAAACAATATATAGAGATAAAATATCAAGGCATTGTGGGTGCCCTTAACACTTTATTCACACAACCCCAAGGTTCACTTTATTCACACAACCCCAAGGATAATGTCAAAAGTAAATAAGTGCCAATAGTAAATGTTGCATGTGTGAAAACAAGCTATTAGTCAAGTAAATGCTAATGTTATTTAACAAGTTTAATTAACAAGTGACGACGAAAACCCCAAGGAAGTGATTAATTAACATCCAGCCTGCAAAAATGTATCGACTCTATACATTTTTGCAGGCTGGTAACGTAATATAGTATCATTTATGGGAAAAGTAATTATCATCAGTCATTGTAAGTTGTGCCCTCTGGGTTAAGACATGTTCCAACAATGGAAACCTCACACAAGGTGTTTTGAATGGATTAACTGATATCTGCAGTGTTTTCATGCAACAGGATACATCTGGTAACCTGAAACAGTGGGTTGATTCTTGTTTTTCACAACTACTGTATTTGTATACTGTAGCTTATCACAGTATTTCTGCAAATTGAAGTACTTTTTTCAATGCACAGGACTTTATATAATCACTTGCATGGCATTCCTTCATTTTTATCAGTCACATGCTAATTCAGTGCCGATTAGTCATAGCTTAGTAATAACAATGGCCCTGGGGTCCTGGCTACATTCAGGCCTGCAAAAATCTTAACTTACACAACAATAGAGGGAATGATGGGCACCAAACAAATTGAGATTAGCATCGCAATGGCTCTAATTGCTCTTACGTATAACTTACATTAGCTTTAAATATGGGAAGGCTGCTGTTAGTGAGTGTTAAGTACATTTGTAGATGCTGAGCTTTTCTTACTTAAATGAAGGTGGAGGCACACTGCGAGATAGCAGAATCACAAATGTGTTTCAGTGTTTCTCCGTTGGATGTTTGCCCTCTGCAAGTTTCACAATCAGATGTTGGAACGGTGAAGGGAAAACTGCCTGCTAAAACAAAGCAGTGGCAAAGATGTCTGTTATTTCATCCGTAATTACATCCAGAGTTATCTTTACTTGTTTCATTTGAGTTATTATACATTAATCTTTGGGGTAGATCAAGTCATTGATTAATTAACTGCAATGAACCGTGTTCAATTTGAGCAGGGTCGGGATGATAATTCAGGCAGCAGTCCAGCTACACAATAGCCCACATATATTATAACTTTTTCTCTGTTTATTTTTATGATAGCCATCCCCATGCTCTGTTATGTCTCTTAAGTTGTTGCAGCAGTTTGGTGCTAAATGTAACAATTTTTGACCACTCGATAATTGATAAAAATGGTAAATAATACAGTATATTTTTTAAATCACTCCAAAATACCATATTAAGACATCAAAAGCTTGAGGAACACAGTAGAAAAATCCATGCTGTGATTTGGTATTAAAAACTTTTTACATATGGAGATTTCAGCAAGAATTGCATTTTTGGCGATTGGATGGCGAGCGAGCACTTCTGTTCTGGAAGTTGCTCAGAAACTCCCTTATTATCAGTATATGTAGGGGAGCTATACATCATCTGAATGCCCTCGGTCTCCAGTTTGTGGTTGTAAAGTTTCACGAGGCTGTGATTATCCTAAAGGTCACGATAGATCATTTTATACAGTGAGGTCAAGCTCCAAACTATGGTTTCACTACAATGAAATGGTTACCATGGGGACTAACATCACCACAAATTAATATAATTGGGCTCATTGAATCCACAAGAGTCTCAGATTTCCAGTCATACTCAATTTATGCAATTCCAAGACTGTTTAGGGACCCAGGTATGCAGAATGTAAAAACACAAAATATAAAACACACCATTTTAAAATAACACATTAATACTGCATGCAAAAAAACAATGATTTTTGCCTAAAACTGCATGGAATTAGCATTAAGTGGGCATGTCTGTAAAGGGGAGACTCCTGGGTTTCCATAGAACCCATTTTCATTCAGATATCTTGAGGTGAGAGATCAAGGGACCCCTTTAAAAATGGCCATGTCAGTTTTTCCTCGCCAAAACGTAGCCTTGGACCGTTATTTAGCCCCCCGTCCCAACAAGCGAGCCTGAACTTGAGTGTTACCTTGGACCCATTTGGCCATTACTCACTGCCAGGTGACTGCAACGGCCTCAATATGCATTTATTTATGTCATTTCAAAAGTACAGATAAATCATTGTAATAAGCATCGAGTAACAGGCTCTAGATCATTCTGAAGTATCGGACATTAGCATGGCTGCAGAGCAATGATTGTGCTACGAGGCTCCTCAGCCTGCACAAGTTTTCATGACCCCGGTGTTAAGTCAGAGAGACAAGCTATTAAATCCCCATTTGAGCTGCAGAAGCCTGCGTTACACAACCAGGAAAAGCCTGCAGCAGTCTCCAGAAGTCAGAGTCTCCTCCACTGGAGTGTATTACCGTATATACTTTCAAGGATCTAAGCTCTTTTTCTTGGCACGCAGTTGGCACCATCCAGCTGCATCCGATCCGCTTTCAATCAAATGTACTTGGAAAACAAAACGTTGCAAATGGGTGGACTTGCACAGGAATGGAAAATCAAATTTGTGAAATTATTCTACCTTGATATGACAGCAGCGATGAGGGGGTATTTGCTCATGATCGTACGAAAAGTGTTTAGTGGAAACGGACGTGCCCCCTCCTAAAGATCGAAGCAAGGCTGGTTCGAATAATCGTGTAATCAATACAAACTCACTGGCATTATTCTCGATCAATAGTCCGACTCCACGCAGCAAACAAATCACACTGACGACCTCTCGGGCTTCTTTGTTCAGTCGCTTCTCTTTATGATGACTTGTTGACAGACCTTGCGCTTCAATTTCTGTCTATAAAGCTTTTGAAAAAGGGGTTTTGAAAGTGAGAGGAGCTCCGCGTCTTTGTCTCCGGTGTCGTGTATCCACACAGATGGACAGATAATGTCTGAAGAAACATCAGACATCTAATATGGGACTGTTTGGTCAACAGTGGGGAGGAAATCAAGCACCACAGTGCCACATGAAACCAGGGACTCAAAGGAAGCTGCGAGGACATGTTGGAAATTCAACCATATAGAACTACACACACACACACACACACACATAGAAACAGTCATTCATACAAGAACATGAACTCTCGCAAACATGCACAGAAATGCACATGTGCACACACACTTTCATGCACACACAGACACAAACAATAATAAACGGATACAAGCAATTATATGAACAAATACACATTGGACAAACACACAGCACCGCAACTAAACATGGAAAGTTTACTCCCTGTGATCAAAGTAGAGTGAAGTCAAATTAGAAATGGCAAACTATTTGAGGACAAAGAAAAAATAAACAACCTATGAAACAAACATTTAAAGTTATGCAGCATTATACTCTATTGTGCACAAATAATACAAATCACTTCCTACAATATGAGAATAAATTTGCAGCTTCACTGCAAAATGTAAGCAGCACGTGAAGGCCTATTTATCTTACAGGAAGACTGTTAAAGTGTATGTGAATATATTTCCACTTTAACTTACTGCACAAACATCTACTTTTTCTGGTTTTGTGAAATGACATTGTATGTTTCCTATTAATATCTCATATGATGACATTTACTTGGAATAACTGTTTCATCGGTTATTTTAAAATGTCCACATGATTCATCATTTGTCTAAATAACAAATGCACATTCTTTAAACCAAGACAATCATCTGGCAGAGCATTAAAGTCCTACTTGAAACACCTTAATGAGCTTAATGCATTCGAGCGCAGGTTAAGATTTATTGCTGTTCTTGTCATTTTTTTGGCTGTGTCTACCCATGTGAGCCACATGTATACATTTCATCACTGCAGGCCATTCTGCTCTGATGATCACTGAATCAATTGGTTCTTTCCAGTGGGACAAATTAGATTTAATCAGATTTGCTGCCAGTATGTTGCTGTGCAATACTGTCATCGTGCCAGCATGTGTTCTCCCTCTCCCTTACACAAACAAATGCACACATTTGCTTTCTTGTCAAGAATTAGATAAGAAGATTGTTAACACTCTTACTGTATATCTGTATGATAAATATGAAGTTACAGCAAGACGGTTATCTTATCTAAAAGGCCAGGACATGGCTAGCAAAATCCACCTGGCAGTGCTAATTAACATATTATATCTTGTTTTGTTAATCCGTACAAAAAAACAAAGCATAAAAACGATGTAAGTTCACAGGGGTTATGTGTGGATTTTTTCACCGGGTGCCTTCTCACTGCACTCGGCCTCACCACTTGAGGCTGGCTCCAAAAGCGAGTCAATCCCCATAGACCCCCATGTTAAAATGCCCAACTTTACTGCAGAAATAAACATGTTTGCACTCTGGTACAAAAAAAAGTTTGGGCCTCTATTGCTAATTTACCCATCCATGACAACTGTATGGGGGTGATTTTTTTTATATAACTCACCTGTTTAAATTATATTCAGGCTTAAA
The DNA here is from genome assembly GCA_028570985.1 of Heterobranchus longifilis. Lineage (NCBI taxonomy): Eukaryota > Metazoa > Chordata > Actinopteri > Siluriformes > Clariidae > Heterobranchus > Heterobranchus longifilis. The sequence goes on along the minus strand of JAOVVB010252479.1, from coordinate 4,924 downwards.
GTTCTGTATAATTAAGGGTGGGTGCCATCACAGGTGGCCAGCCGCTAGCTGTCTGCTAGATCCACCCCTCGCTCCTCCCCAGCTTCTCTTTCAAATATGGTCACTTCTGGCTAAAAAAAATATTTTTTTTTTTTAAATGGCGACGGCCAAAATGCCAAATTCGAGGCTTCAAAATGGTAGTCCACAAGTCAATGGGTGACGTCACGTCCCCTTCTTTTATACAGTCTATGGTGCTAACTGACCTAAGACAGAACAGTATGCACGTGCATGAGCACATGCACAAACCCTCATCATTAGGGGTGGTGGGAAACTCGATGCACACAAGAATTGCAATTCTTGCCCTCTGTGGGTCTGAATCGATTCATAAATGCCAAAAATCTAATTTTGTATGTTGCTAATAAAGTTATGTTGACGGATGTCAATCACAAGAAAGAGCACAGTGCAGCCTGCACATGCTGGAATTATCTTGTAGTTAATCTTTAAAAAAAAAAAAAACACAAGTGAAGTATTTTGTGGATACATTTCTGTGGAGCCTGTAAAAGCCCCTTTTTATGTATTCAATCCAGAATCAGGTTTTGAATCAAGAATCAATTCTGGATCTCATCGCGACATCAAGAATACGAATCAAATGGAATCACAGGATTTCCAAAACTTCCAACCGCTACTCATCATCATTATCATTATCATTCTCATTTTGCCGTCTAATCTCATTACCGAGGGGATTGAGAGGGATTTTCCTCTGTGGGCAAACTCTGGAAATCAGTGGCAGCTTGCCCAAAGTGCTGCCCATGCTGGGCTGGAAAATAAGGACAGCCATTGTATTGTCCAGGATGTCGAGCAAATATGTGTAACCAACACACTTAGCAGTCGTTACGATCGAGACAGCGCAGGGTGTGGGAGTTTTGGGATGCTCACACTTTGTGACAGCGTCTGTCCCGTCCAATAAGTTCTGGTTCGGGATGAGCCGTGTTTTCACGTACGACCTCTCAGATCTGATTTATGGTGCGAGACATTTTCCCACAAATGTGCTGATTCAAGAGCGAACTGTACTTTGATTTATTCAATGTTAAAATTTAAATCCACTAACCAAGATTGATCTGCCTTTTTTTTTTTGCTGTAATTGAGAACAGACTTCACTCTCTGTGTGCAGAGAATATTTCTGGACCAAACAGTCAAGATGATCTAGTTTTTAAAAAAAAAAAAACTTGACAGGTGTTATGTAAGGAGATATCAGATGTAAAAGTTTGATATGGGCCTGATATGCTTGTTACAGCCACATTAAAAAGGAGGAGCATTTTTTTTTTTCTGAAACTGGGAATGGAAATGTCTAAATCACAGAGCGGCAGGAAGATATGATAATTGGGTTAAAATCAGGTTATAGAAGTGCGTTTTGTTTGGATTACATCAGACCTCGCCTGGTGAAGCCCAGTAGATTTAGAGCCCCGTAGGCCGCCAGTTCAAGTGAAAAGAAAACACCACAACTGAAGGTTGTCAAACAGAGGTAACGTCATGATACCTTTAATGGAGACGGAGTCACGCCTTCCTTCCCTAATGGCTCCTCTACTGATCTCAGTCTGCATCTCAGCTCTCCCTGTTCCAGTCTCTCCTCGCCATGAATGAACCAAAATGGGCTTCAAACATTCCTTCCTCCCGTTCTCATAGACGTTACACTGAGACCTGCATTCATCACCTCTCCATGCACCATTACTCCCAGTGATGGGAGGAAAGAAACAACACTTTCATTAGCAGGTCTGCTCCACTGAGGTGTGGAATGTCCCGCGGGTTTCCAACAACAGTGACAGAGAAAGCCGGCCTTCATACGGCCATTGTTGTCCCCAACAAGCTCACTTAGTGTAATGGGCAAGGCCGGGCCTGCTCTTCAAAAGACGAGGGGCACCGTGCAAGAATAAGAGCAGTCATGCTTAGCCAGATTAGGGATCTGAGTATAGAAAGTATAATTCATTGTGGTTTGAAAATAATGAGCTCAATGGGCTTAATTTATAGTGGCAGGCAAAAATGGACACATCACTTGTAACATGAGATTAAAAAAAAAAAAAAAAGCAGCCTAGTTTTTATTAAGATATCTTATAGCCAGTGTTGGGAGGGTCGCTTTTAAAATATATTCCACTGCAGATTACTGAATATATGCCCTAAAATTTAATTTGTAACATATTCCATTAGATTACTTAAATTAAGTTGCGTCTCTTCATTGTCGTGTGCACAAATTGTTGCACATTTTTTTCAAATCTGTTTATGGGAAATACGTGCTTCTTATGTATTTTAGAGCAAATAAAACAAAAACAAACTGGAAGGGCGCAGATTTCCGCCACGGCCATGATGCCTCATGTTGAAATGTTAACGAAAGCAAAAAATAATTTGTGTATCCGCCTCGTGATTTGGATCCGTTCCAAAATGTAATGGGTTCTTCCGTGGCCCGTGTTACACCCTTCCAACAAGTTTCATGAAAATCAGGCCAGAAGTTTTTTTCCATAATGACAAGCAAACAAACTGAACCGAAAACAACAGTAACTGTATTCAGAATAGCATCAATTTAAACTTTTACTGTAACAGAATACAGTTACTCATACTTGTATTTATACTGTGTATTAGCACTTCCGTCTCGTGTATAAATAGCACCGATTTAAACTGTACTTGTATTAACAGATGTTAAGCACTTTGACACAGCTGCACAAAGCCAGAACTCATGTACCAACATATAACAGGAATCACTTCTGCTGATCTTGCTTTAACTGTATTTCAAGAAACACGAAGGTGAACATAATATTTTCAATTTTTTTTTAAGTATTTCAAAGGCATTTTCCCATTAACAGTGATAGTCAACATAATAACAAAGAGGGATTCAAACCGATGTCAGCAGGTTTTCTCGCAACATTTTATAGCGGCGGCGCCCTGTCACGCCTCATCAGAGGAAATAATTACATTTTTAGGAAACTTTATATTAGGCGTATTAAGCTTTATATTTTACACCAAATGCCACGTACTAAATGAGCGGGGCGATAGAAACGGAAGTTTCTAGGGCGTCTTTAGTTTCTGTACTGTGATGCATTTCTCAGTGAAACTGAATATTTGAGCGGTGTACAGTTACAAGAGGGATTTAAATCAGATCATTCACATTTGATTGGACTGCTAAATAGAGTTTAGCATGATACGGAGCGACAGAGGATCTTTGTGGAAGAGTTGCAGATTGATTGACGGGTGAATGTCATGATATTATTGGTTGAAATTGGTTGGTACCAGCTTACGTGAGCACGTCATGTTTTGTTTTACAGGAAGAAAGCATGATTGGATTTTGATCGGATCACATACATATTAATTTCTTTTGGCATATACTGTGAAATAGGTGCAGATAATGACCGTGGATGAGATCTAAAAGGGTTAAAAAGGCACTTTTCATTTCATCTTCAATCGACTTGAAGCGTCAAACTGCCGCATTGATTAGATGTGAGGCGTCAGGATCTGTGTGCTTCAGCTGAGCATGTGGATCGACTGATTGTCACATCATGCGTTTGCTTTGCAGTAATTAATCAGTGCAGCGTGTTGAAAAAAAAAAAAGAAAAGTTATGATTAGAGCCTGAAGTTTGTATTGACAAGCTGGAGGCTCAACTCTGCAGACCAGTTTCTCAAATTACTCGCTGAGATTACAAATGTCCCGGCCATGATGATGTGCTTCACCACCTCTTAAAAACTCCCAAACCTCACACCAACAACTATTCAAACTTCTTCAGGACTAGATTTCTGTACGACTCCAGAACAGCTAACACGATTCTGGAAATCAGAAACAAAGACAAGCGACAGCCCCGACGAGCGCTGCGTTCATCCAATCAGCTGTGCACGAGAAAAATGTCCACTACTTCAATACATGCTATATTTTATTTTCCATTTGCCTTTCCCTTTCCTCTCAAGTCTGTGCCACGCCAGATGTAAATGGCCAGTGAAAACATTACAGAGACTATTACAGACCGTAAATATGGTCCTGCAGTTGTAGCCTCATTAAACAGTCAGGCTACTTTCAGTCAAGAATGGCGTCTGTATTGTTTCACCAAGAGTGTATCTCACTCATCACACTCTATCTGGACATCTTACACTCGAGTTGAGCTAAAAGGCTTTAAATGGAATTGCCCTTTTCGACTACACTGCAAAAACTGTGAAAGAACATGTTTACTGAAATATCAAGCGGGCTGCTTCAAACCTGCCCGGTTACGACGTCCATCAAGCTGCTGTTGATTAGATTGAAACCGAGTGTGGAAATTATAGAGTGCCAAGCTGTGTGCTGTGCCGGTGCAGTGTCAGGGTAGGGGTTGTTTCTGGGACACTAGAATTCATTGTTTGGCTTTGTGGACCTAATTCAGTGAACGCTGTGATGATGGGAGATTTTTCTCTCTTTATAGCTCTGTTGACAAACCCAATTTCAGCCGCTTTCTTTCTGTCATTTCCATAACAACAAGACCCCATGTTTAAACAGCAACATAGTTTGTCAATGTCTTCCAAGAGAGCAATATGACCATTATAAAAAGATTCATGGTGGTCTGCCACATCCTTTAGGTTAGGGGGGGTCACACTGTACTTATAGCGGTTACGTGTACAGGCTCTGTAGGTACACAGCTGATGTACGCCTCCTCAAAACCACACGTCAGGGTTCAGGGTGCTATGGAAGAACTGTGTTTGGCTGCTTGTGTTTTCTCCTACATGCTTCTGATGTTAGTGGAGATTGTGTTGATAGTGAAGACTAGGGCTGGGCAATAATTAAATATAATAATTTATCGTCTTTTAATGGAATTGTATCATGATGGAATCACATATTGAGATATCGTTTTACAATTTTTTTTATAATAACAAGCACATACTAACTCAAATTTCACTCAAATCTGATATGAAATATTTTGAGGGAATGGTAGGAAAGGGT
>JAOVVB010252434.1:0-20185 GCA_028570985.1 Heterobranchus longifilis | reverse complement strand
AGAGAGAGAGAGAGAGAGAGAGAGAGAGAGAGAGAGAGAGAGAGAGAGAGAGAGAGAGAGAGAGAGAGAGAGAGAAAAATCGCTGCACCCAGCGTCTGTTTTCACAGTGTGCTAACTATTTTTTGTGCTGCCACTCCGAGTGCTTCTAGTTGAAAATCTCTGAACTTTTCAGAAAGGGGCTGGTCACTGTCGCTCCTTTTCAGACAACCAATTGTATATTAAGAGAAGCTTGTCCTAGCCATGTCTGTCTATCTGTCTGGAGTTGTATGATGTGTCAGACAGAAAGTATCACAACAAAGACAGATTTGTGGGGGCAGGACACTGAATGTTGCTGGTGAGTGTTGTGCTTTTATAACCTTTGTTGTTAGCTGTGTAGTCAACCCTCTGTTAATGTAGCGTTAAGTTAGTTAGTTAGTTAGTTAGCTTCCTAGCTAATGTTAATGTCGTCATAGGAACAAAACCCAAACTGGGATGAAGCGCTCCCCGGAGCCCTGCCAGCACTTTTCTGCCAGAGAAAAATGCTTTCTGGACACAGGCCCTTACAGTGCAGTCATGTTAGGAAGGGAGCCAGTGTGTGCAGGAATGATTACAGGGAACCATCATTCTCTCAATGTGCTTAATCCATGCAAGTTTTGTATTAAGATAGACTTGACAAAATCCAAGCAAAGCTATCTTTGAACACAGATATTTGTTGCTTGTTAAATCATTGTGTAACTGTAAATAATGGTAAATGGACTGAGCATTCTTCCTTTTCTTACAGATCTGAATTTCTTCTCCTTCCTCCAAGGCGACAATCAGGTATATTTACTCAAACACCTGAGCTTTGGCAGCATCGTACCGCAGTCTGTTTATGTTTGGTTGTTGTGTTAATGGTCTTTCTTTCCTGTCTTGTTAGCACTACAACATGGTGATGGCTGCCGCAGCAGCTGCGTCAGCGTCGGCCTCAGAGGACCACGATTTGCTCCTCAACCGTTTCCTGCCCTACGGCTCCTCTCAGATGCTACGGGAGCAGCCGGGCACCCCGGGGAGCAGCACGCTGGCAGCCACCAACGGAGGCAGCAACAGCGGCAGCACCAGTAGTTTGGTGTCTTCCAGCAGTCTGCGGGACCGCGACAAAGACAGAGAGCGAGATAGAGACAGGGACAGCCACAGCATCTCAGGATTGTCGAGGTCCTCGGTGGAAGCTGCAGCAGCGGCGGCCATTTATGGCTCCATATCTGACGTTATCTCTCTTGACTAGATCCACACAGAACTGAAAGACAAGGGAGACCTCGAGAACAGGAGTTCTTTGTAAATAAGGAAGAGGAAGATGAAAGAATACAGTGCTATGTACAGAGAGGAAAATCTATTTTCAATTTTACTTATCATATGTATATAAACTTAGGACGCCTCTTGTCCGGTGAGTTACTTCAGTTGATATTTTTCTGTGAATACTGAAGACTTTTTCACACCTCTTCATGTGGTCCTTTGATTATATTGTACCTTTTGTACCTGGTTTTTACAGTTTTGTTTCGATATTCCATGTCGATGGCATTATTTCAGTATAATGTTATGTGCACAGAACCCAATGAGGTGACACCTTATGTAACATATTTAGAATATAAAGAAAATGGGCATTGTTATAGATGTACAAAAGGCGAGTCACATCAAAACAGGATGTGTAACACTTTCTTTATTTTCTAAATGGCATCATTTCTGTCAAAAATGTTTTGACAGCAGAAAGATCTGGCCATTTTTTGCCATCACTGTAGATTTTTCTGTAATACATTCATGCTGTGGTCATTATTTTTAAGGAATTATTTATGATGTAAGTTATGTTGGATGTATGATGCTGTTTTTTAAAGAAGCATTCCTTATGCCTCTAGGAACTGTTGCCACTAGAATTGCAAAAGCAAACGCTAGATCCTTCTGTTGTCATAACTCTGCACTCTTCGCCTGTTTCAGTCAAATATGAACAATAGTGTATAGTTTAGACTGTACCTTAAATACATATAAATTGGGAGAAAGTCAGTATTGTAAGACCAGGCTTTTTCAATGTGTGAATGAATGACACTAGTCCAACAAGCAGCCTTCTTATTGTGTATTTTCCTTGCTTTATTTTGAATACTACACTTAAAAATATACACAGAAAACTACAGCGAAGTGGCCGGTCGACATCTTTCAAGACTCGTTTCTGGTCCACTTGAGGTAATTCTTTAATTTGACATTTCATGATGTCTTTATGTTTGGTTTTAGCACTTGCTTCTTTACATAAAGGCTGTGTGGAGCAGTGAAGCGTTCACCGTTGCAGGAACACTTCAAAGTAGTTTTCAGCTTTGCATGTCTGCGAATTCCTTGAAAGCTCACCTGTTTGAGTGCTATGCTGTTCCTTAGTGAGGCCACCGGATGCATAGCCTTTTTGTTGTTGTTAAGTGTATTTACAACAGCCTATAAGAGAACTGTGATAGCTTAGTCTTTCAGTGTATCACAACATGCATTTTGGCCCAGAAGTTTAAACCATTGAAGTAAGTATGGACGCATCCCCTCCCCTTTATTTTTCTTGACTTGTGCTTACAATTAGGATTATTTATTATCATATATATTTTCAGCATTTGTTTGAATCGTGGATATGCATTGCTGTCATTGTATGTGATATTTCTTTTGTAATTATATAATTAATGCTATTTAAAAATGTCATAGTTGCTTGACATGCATTGTAACATTTTCTGTTTGTTTTACTATCAGATGATGTCAATAACTCAATAGAGGCTTTGATCATTTTGAACTGCTACAAGGTCTACTGTGCTGTTTGATATTTGTAAGAATTAAACAGATATAAGAAAGTGCACCTTTGTAGTTGCTGTAAGGACAGTCCTGATTCAGCTGCATTTGTTCTGTTACGGTGTCTAATAATTCAGTTGCTTGGCAAATATCCTATGCTTAATCACACCTTTTAAACACTTGTACTTTTACTTAAGTATTTGACTTTGCAGATTATAAATCAACTAATAAATGATGATACATCATCATTATAGATTCAACTACCCAGCGGTATATAAAGTAATTTACTTGTTTATTTGTTTTTATATATAGCTCAATTTATTTCTTAAAACATGAAAGTGAGGTTTTATTTTAGCAAATTTACATTTATGAATGTAAAACTTAGCAAAACATATTATGAGATTGACTAGAAAATACATATATTGTGTTGTACCTGGAATATATTCAAATTTGGCACTTTTGTTGTTGCGCATCTCTGGTCGCGGTATTAATGCGTCATCGCGTTGGTTATGACGTTTTTAGAGAGCGGCGCCGTTTCAGACTGGAATGGGAGCTAGCAATTTTTCCCATATTTTGATAGTTTAATCCGTGAATGGCGCCGAAACAGGACCCGAAACCTAAATTTCAAGAAGGTAACAAGTTGTCTGTTTTCATTTCTGATAGATTCATGGTGTCCGTCAGTGCTGGAGCCGTCGGAAAGGTCTGAAATGTTAGCTAGCTTTCACACTGCCGCCACCGAACCGCTAGCCAGCGCTGTTAGCCTTCATTGTTGTTGCACGAAACAGGTCTTGATTATTATTATTCGCCGCGTTAGTTAACTTATACACTACACGTTTTCTTTACAACATAGTGTAGCCTTAGCAGTAGCATACCTGCAAAGCCCATGGTTTGAATTCCAGCATTATTGTCAAAAGCAGTAGCTTCATTTATGCAGTGTTAGCTGTTAGCTCCCCATTGATTCCTGTGTTAGCAGAGTCCTAGCTGCTAACTGCTGTTGTCATACTGTGTCAGGTTTTTCAGCAGCTCTCTCTAAGATTGTGCATCGTGTATTGAAAATACTTCAGTGGTCTTTGTTGGTGTGGCAAATCAACTTTTGTCAAGAAAAAATAAATGAATAACTAATTAATTGTAATATATATCATGTTTATTGGTTAATCATTTAATCATCATAAACAGTTTATTAATTATCAGAAAATAATTTAATCAGAAGTTAATCATGTTTCTAGTGCTATGTGAATTTTGTTTCGACAAGTCAGTGCCAACATACTTACTTAAAATCGTACACAGTATCTAGCCTAAGCCTAAGTTATACCAAACCAAGATATGTTCAGCTTCTCAATATGAGGATTTGCATAATAATTAATTCAATATCTTTGGGTTTTAAAGAATAAATTATTACTTTTTTGTAAAATATTCAACAGGCAACTCGATAATGAAAATAATCGTTTAATTTTAGGCTCAGTCCTACCCTTCATACATGAAGCCAAGTCTGCTACTAAATTAAACTCTTGACTCTAGTCTGAGTCTAAGTTCATTTGTAAAACTCCTTTATAAACTTTGATGTAATTATTGTTGTCGACCACCAGAAAGAGATTTTATTTGCTGATGTACAAGACGTTCAAGAATGTAGGTGTAATTATTGTTCTTGTGTGTGCAAGTAGTTTAATCAGCTTTACAATTTCATGGTGCTTTACTTGGACTGCTCTCATGCTGATTTTAATTGACCAACACTCTGTTCAGGTGAAAGAGTGCTGTGTTTTCATGGGCCATTGCTCTACGAAGCTAAGGTAGGCTGCCTTAGTTAGCCCATTTCTCTGATCATGTGATCCTCCACTGTGTCTCTGATACAAAAAAAAATTGACAATGAATTATGTCTCTCTTTGCAGTGTGTTAAGATAAACATCAAGGACAAACAAATCAAATACTTTATTCATTACAGTGGTTGGAATAAGAAGTAAGTTTTTGGTTCAGATAAATCAAGTCTTTAAGAGTTGTACAGTAAAGATTTCCCATGTGCTTGATTTCGTTCTTGTTGTTTTATCTTCCAGCTGGGACGAATGGGTTCCTGAAAGCAGAGTGCTTAAGTATGTGGACAGTAATCTGCAGAAACAGAAAGAGCTTCAGAGGGCCAATCAGTAAGTCCATTCTCTCTTTAGTTGTTACTAACTTTAGTGTTTAAAAAATGCAACTATAAAAGAAAAAAAAAAAAGTATGGCCAAGGTCCACATAGAGAGCAAATTAAGACAATATAATATCTATTTTTTGTAGAAAATGGTGTTCTACATAGTGAACGTGGTATATAAGACATAATGTTTTACAACACACTGGGACAGACAGAACAGTGCATTACTGTAAGTCTAGATGCATTGCACAACACATAACTAAATGGAACAAAATATAGCTGAAGTATTTGGAATTTGTTTTCTTTGTCTGTCTGTCTATCTATTTGTTTTTTATCTTTTAAGTGTGATTGTGTTGTATATTGTTGTTTTATGGCATTTTTTAATGTATGCATGGTTGTATGTAAGTGTATGGTTGTATTTGTAAATGTTTACGTAGGAGTATAAATGTATGGCTGCATGTGTAGATAAACATATAGTTTTATATTTTTATGAAGTGCAATCATATATACATACATCTCTATCATATTAATGTAAATTCTGCATTTATTCAGTTGTTAACTGTGAGCATGAATGCAAATAAAGAAAAAAAAAAAATACAGATGATGTTTGCAAAAAATGCAGCCTAAATAAACCCGCTGCAGGCTGTGTCCTGAAAGACTCACTGACTTTAATATAAAGTATGATTCTTAAGTAAAGTAACTTGTTTTGTTTTCTTATTTTAGAGACCATTATGTAGAAGGAAGAATGAGGGGTGCTGCGCCGAATAAGAAGATACCTCCTGCACCGCAGAAGAATGATGTGTAAGTTTAAGTCATTCGTTTTTCAACATATCACCTGCTGCCAAACGGCTTTAGAGGTGTGACACCTGTTATTGATTTTTGATTATTTTAACACCTGTCCTTTTTTTGTCTTTTGTAGGAAAACCAAAAAGAACAAACAAAAGAGTAAGTATATCATGTTGCGTGTTTACATAATTGACACTTTTTAAATGCATGCTCTCCAGAATCTGAACCATCAGGTTTTTTGTGTTTCCATCGTCATTACAATTGAAGCTAGAAAATACAAGCACAATTAGAGTCATAGCAGGGTGTCACAATAACTTTGGCATTTATTCTTTTTATGAATGAAATAACAGTTATGTTTCTGTGTGTGCAGCTCCTGGTGCAGGAGAAGGGACGAGTTCGGGAGGAGACCTGACCCACCCTCCACGAAAGAAGAGGGCACGCGTTGACCCAACTGTTGAAAGTGTAAGTTCATAAATCGACTAAGTTGCTTTTAGTAATGATATTTATGACTGGTGGTTTTTATGTAATGTTTCAGAGGTTTGAATAGCATTAACTGTGTAAACATTGTGCTAAAAGTTTCCTCTCATGGCTTCTTTCTTAAATCTGTCTGCTCAGGAGGAGACCTTCATAAATCGAGTAGAGGTTAAAGTAAAAATCCCTGAGGAGCTGAAACCATGGCTTGTGGATGACTGGGACCTGATTACACGGCAAAAACAGGTTAGTAACCTTAAAATGTACTTTTTCACAGCATTTTATTCCTTAATATTATCACGTCATGTATTTATATTATAACATTTCCAAAGTTATTTATCAAAGTCTTTCTTTTTGTCCTTTTGTTTTATGTCTTCAGCTTTTCCACCTACCCGCCAAAAAGAATGTTGATGCAGTCCTTGAAGATTATGCGAACTACAAGAAATCAAGAGGAAACTCTGACAGCAAGTAAAAATACACATCGTCATTTTCTCTGTTGTAGATCACACAGACAGTCCAGAAATGTGATTTGTTTGTTTGTTCTGTGTGTCCGAGAGATATAACTTGTTTTCCCTCTGCTGCTCAGGGAGTTTGCTGTGAACGAGGTGGTTGCTGGTATCCGGGAATATTTCAGTGTCATGCTGGGGACACAACTTCTCTACAAATTTGAGAGGCCACAGTACGCAGACATCCTGGCCAACCACCCAGATACGTCTATGTCACAAATCTACGGCGCCCCTCACCTACTCAGACTCTTTGGTAAAAGCACCTGCACAACATCACTCTGCTGTAGTATTTATTATAGAGAAGAGCAGCTTTAATGCATTGGGACTTTAAACATCTCCAGCCTGTAGAAGTAACCCCAGTCATAAAGTAGAATTAGCAAAGTTAGGTATCTAATAAATCACCCATTGACTCACCTCTTTTTGTTGAGCCACAATGTTTAGCCCACCTCAGGCTTATGGGAAATGGTATGCAGCTAAAAAACAGAAATATAGTAGTGTTTTTCAAATCACTACCATTCATATCTAAACACATGAAGTTAGCCACATGACACACTATTGACAAAGGCTCTGTTCTGTGCTGGATTTTTAGTTATTAGCGATGTTACAAATGTCAGTGGGGTTTTGAATAAAGTTCTGTGGCTGGACCTGGAAGTTCTGGTTTCTCTTTGGCTGTCTGTCATTGACAGATTTTTAAAACTCTAAAATATCAATATTAGTATCAGTCTCAGAGATAGGTCGGGCTATTCACCTTATGTTGCCCCGCCCTTTTTCTGTCTTCCAGTTTTAATGCAATTAAATGGAACAAAAGATTGATAGCTGAAGTCTTTGGGGTTTCTTCTGTTTGTTCTCTTCCGATTCTGAAGCACTTGTGTTCATTCTTCCGGTTTTCAAGTTAAGAGCTTTTAGTCCCCCTCTAGCAGTGAGAGTAATTACGAAAACACTGTCGACATGCGTTTGTATGCCGACCTGCTGTTCTCACACAGCCAGCAGCTGTGTCGTGCATATTTCCAAATATAAGTTTGTTTAAAGCCCTGACGAAGACCTACACTGGTCAAAACATGTTGGCTTTTTTTAGTGTTTTAACCACTATAATAAAGGCCTTTTAATATTTCCTTCCTTGTTTGTCATTTTGGAGTGCCTGGATTGCCTTACGGCTGAGGCATTGATCACATACTGGAAATCTATATTGCCTGAAAAAAAATATTCAAAATTTCAAATTTAGCATATTCAAAAGAAATAAGAGTGCAGCCTGTGTCTTTACCTACCTTTTTTACACATCAGTATTCATCTGTATCTGCCACTATGACCTGTGTGCTGTGCTGTTTTAATGAATTACCTCCTTGAGGATCAGCAAAGTGGAAAAAGTATTTGTAGTTATTGTAAATGACGATGATGTTTGAGGCCATGCAGTGTTTAACATTCTGTCTTTGTTTGGTTTTCAAAGTGAGAATTGGAGCTATGCTGGCGTACACTCCCCTGGATGAGAAGAGCCTTGCACTGCTGCTCAGTTATCTACAAGACTTCCTCAAGTGAGTATTCACCAAACTGTTATTATTAATAAGGTCTGTATTGATTAATCTGCAGCAGAAATAAGATTTTTTTTCCCATTCCAGGTATCTTGTAAAGAACTCTGCATCGCTCTTCAATGCAAGTGACTATGAGGTTGCCCCGCCAGAGTACCACCGCAAGGCAGTTTAAGGTTTTTTATTTTAGGATCGGAAGTGTGTTGAAGTTCGGAGACGACATTCTTACCTGTTGAAAGGATGTGATTTCACAAAAAAGGCCTTTGGAGAACGGATTGTGCGAGATCTGTTGATTTTATTAAGGAAGAATCAGAACAAGATGTCACACTAATCCCTGGACAAATTGATTTTCTTTCATGTGGAAAGCTGCTGAGTACGCTCTTCCTGTATTGGTATGTTTTTGAGTACCACTTTTTAGTTTCTATGATACTTGTTTTGTCTGGTGGTTTACCAAGATCTTTTGAAAAGGAATTTCATCATGATTATTTTTTTTGTTTCCTGTCTTGGTTTAGATGCTGGCTAAATTTGTCTTGTAGGCTGTCATCATTTTCTAATAAAAGTCTCATTCTCAAGTTGTCCATCTTTGAGATTCAATTTAAGATCCTTCTTTTCATCTTCAGGGGGAATTACATTGCTTCTTTTTGTTATTGGTACTGTTGTTACGGACGACAGTACGTTGTCCTTACTTGAGTATATTGGGAGTTTTCTTGTCTTAAATGCTTAATTGAAAAATGAGATTTAGACAGAACAGTATATATTTCCTGAAAAGCCAGATGTTTCAGAGAGGAGCCATGTTTGGTTAGTACTTTGAAAAACAGTAAACTATTTAAAGTGTCACTATGCACACAATAATTAAGGCTGCATATATTAAAGCTGCCCACAGTAAGGTCAAAAGGTCAAACTCTAAAGAAGTGGGAACATGCTTTAAATGTTAACACTTGAAGACACCTAAACCAAGTCTATTTGCTGAAGACAAACCTGCCTGCGTAGTTTAAGTTTAAATTACTTTGTATAGGCTACTGTTCCCAGTTAAAAATCAATAATGCTACGTGATGTTACGTGTCATGCTAATAACGCTAACGTGGCTAGCTAACGTCGCTCGCCGATGGCCGGGAGGGGGCGGAGCCTGAGCGCAGGCCCGTGGCTCATTATGCATGCGCGTTCATAATGCCTATTTTTATAATTCTGAATTCGGCGATTAGTGCATTTTACAACTTTTAAAACCGAACGATTTAAATGACTACAATTTCAATGTGAGGAGTGAGGAGTTGGTATACCGCAAAAAAAACAACATTATCCACGGAGTAATAGACGTTTGTTTCGCCATTATATGTCTATGGGAAAAGTCTTTCTGGGCCCAATGGCACCACCTGGGGGCTTGCTTGCCCGCTAGTACGCCTGCGTGCAAATAGCCGGGTATTTTTACCGTCTAATCAGGCCAAGAAAAAAAAACACCTGTGGAGGTGGAGTGAGAATTTGCGCGTTAACATTTAAAATGTTTTGGTAATTGTTTTAGAGCTTTTTTCTAACTTTCCTGCCGTCTGCCCGTCCATCCACTCTATCATGGTTCTGCTGGGATTAACAGGTAGGGTAACCCCCTTTCTTTTACAATATATATCATTTGAATATCAATAATATGTCGCCAAGAAGTATGCTTAAGCAAATACAATTAGAGGGTAAGTAAAACAAAACAGGCCACAACTTTGTTATTATAAAACAAAATGTAACGTCGTATCTTTCCCCACGACCCCAGGGATATCACGTTTTATTTTGGTCTATACAAACTTGGTATTTATGCATAAGATTAACAATTTGTCATTTAGCCTTAACTAGCGAGTGCTACAACAAGTTAATTTTGCGAGCTATCGTTATTATCGTAACATAAATTCAGCTAATTAGCCTTTTATCAGAATCAGAATCAGTTTTATTGCCAAGTAGTTTTCACATACAAGGAATTTGTCTCGATGTAATGGTGCATAACAAAAAGAAAAGGTATATATACAAGTGAGAAAAAACTCCAAAAAGCAGGTGGTATAAATAACTCTAATATATAAGGAATATTACAATAAGGAATATGTCAACAGTATGTTCTGTGTGGAGAGCTGTATATAGTTTAGAAAGATATGTACAAGGAATATTGTCAGGAATGTGCAAATGTTCACAGTATAAGCAGTATATGTAATGTGCAAGTATAACAGTAAAAACCTTTAGACAGATAATTAACATTTCTTACAGTTAGTTAGCTATGTGTTCTCAAAAAATCTAGCATTTGGGCATTCCCTCAAAAATCCTACTCTTACACTTCCACATATTACAAAAAAGTGTTTGTTATTTTTTTGTTCAAACTAATTGATCCCTGTCCATATGATTCTCATGTTAACAAGTGTGTATAGGCTATGTATATCCTTATAAAAAGACACAGACACTTATTTTGTATTGTCACAATATTACACCAAATGACCTCAAAACCATTTCTTTTAGTTTCCTCCTGCAAGGCCACTACCATCCAAGGAAAGAGCTGAAACAAAAATTGTCTCCACATAATGATCAGAGAGGGAATTACCTCTCCCAAACTGTCTGCTCATGTCCCCGCTCTGTCTGCTTTGTTTAGTTTACGAGATGTTTGAGAGGCATCCACACGCTGACTGCAGCCTGCTTTATTTCAGCTAATTGTGGCTTTCGTGCCTGCAGCCAAGACCCTTTCCTTTTTGATAAAATGACATAAAACTGATGACTTACTTACTATGAATTGGACATGTGGTCTTCATTTAATCGCTTAAAAAGAAACGCTCTCGTTGGGCCTGTGCCTCACAGCTTTTATTACTCCACTTAAAAAATAATTTCAAGCAAAGTGGTGAATGTGATCGAGCTCTGAGGTTACGCAGACACCTGTGAGCTTTTTCCTCTTCCACTGGCTGAGATGATTTTCCTTCTCTCATGGTATGGATTCACCAAAAACCAGGGTCTCCCAATAACATCCCAGTGATGGAAAGCATGTGGTGCAGTCAGGGTACTTTGTTGAGGAAAGAAATGTAATAGGCTATTGAAACCAGGCCACAGCCCCTCCCTCCTCCTCACCTCTCTGGACTAAAATGTCTTCAGCAGAATCCCCCCTGCCCCCCCCCTTTCCACTTTTTTTGCCATGAAAAAAGAGAAGCATAATATTAGTTTCAGACTGATTTGTGGTTTTGTCTCTGTCAGCTGCTCGCAGTTGTTATGGCAAGAACAATTCAGGCCGTTTCAAGAAGAATTTCTTTAATCCAATTTCCCCCGGCCTTAACCGGGACCATATGCGTTTTCACTGGGGTGTGCTCTCAGATCACAGTGCCCCGATGGCTTTTAACAGTCTGTCAGAAAGACTGACACGCACACAGGACTCTGCAGATCCGTTCAGGGAGACACCTCAGTGCCTGCTCCTTTCTTGGCTCCATTTACTGCTGCGATTAACACGTTACACTCTGCGTCGGAGGCAGGGTCACCATGAGGCCTTCCCTCTGCTGTGAGGGCTTTCATGTGACCCTGGTGACACGGAGCCTTAGTGCTGTCATTACCCTATAGATGAGAGAGACGTATGCATGATACAGCCACGGCTAATGAGGCTGCTTTAAGTCTGAGTGATGGTTTCAGCAGGTTTCCCTCCACATTCGTCTGTTCTGCTCTGCCAACCAAAGGACACACTTCTGCAGGAACGGCTTAGATCAGAAATGTTCATTGCCCTGTGGGGATGATCATAGGATTTAACAGAATATTTTAGCATCTATGTATGGTTCTGTTTTATATATCGGAGCAAATAAGATTCTTTGTGTTCTGGTAAAAAAAAAAAAATCAGTGGTGGAAAGTTTTTTTTTTTACTCAAGTACTGTACTTAAAGGTATACTATGCAGGATTTCATACAAAAGTAATCCCTCTTAATCATCACTTATGGCCCACTAGTAGTATGTGCTGGTGTCTGTGCAGTAGTACAGTAGTAGTAGTCTGCCTGTAGTTTCTTATTTTGCGGTGTTCGTGATGTTTCTGGGTGTCAGCCTTTGGTTCACTGGGTGTGTGTAGCCCCACACATGCACAAGCACGCATCCAAGAGGAAGCTACGGAAATGGCACACAGTAAATGTAAATGCAAATATAGCAAGGCGAAATGCCAAGCAGACAAAGCTCGTTCCAAAATGACAGTGAGTCTGGGCTTGGCTTTCACTTTCGCTGCTGTATGTGACGCTGCAGGTGGTGCACTCAGGGGAAGTTCGCTGAGTTGAGTCGTTTCCATTTTACACTACTTTATACTTCTACTTCTCCACTATATTACAGATTGAAATATTGTATTTTTTACACCACTATATTTGTTTGTCAGCTATAGTTTTAAACAGTGAGAAACAACTAATCTGGCTCTCTTCAAAGGTAACAATATCCACCTACATGCACCTCTAATTAACATGTTATATCTTGTTTGATTACAATCAGTAGAAGAAAAAATGTAAAAATGACGTGCCATTTTACTGGCAGTTAGCTATGTGCTCAGTAGGTCATTTGGGGGGGGACCTGCCATCCCCCGCTCTCCATCCATCCCGTTGAATATGTCAGTCTAGTCGGCCTGACTCATTGCTCCTTTATCTGACTGAGGTTTGTGCAAATTAGAATCTATGGCCCCGACCATGGCTCTGAAATATCAGCAGCCTGCTGATAATGCATGGCGCTGTCTGTGGTGCTGATGTAGCAGACGGATTTGTAACTGCGACATTTGGGGGGTGATATTAAACAATACAGGACCAAAAGAGTCGTTCACGAAGCGGTTTGCTGGTCGCAGGTGAATGAAACAAACCAGGAACAAATTTTAACAAATCACTTACTGTATGTGCCAAATTATGGTGGTTGGGGTCAGTATCTTCCTGGAGTCTCCCTGGTTGTCAGGCAACTGGTCCGGAGCAAGAAATAGTCTGGTACATAAGCCTCAAATAACGCCAATAAGTAGGCTATAGGCTATTTACAAAAATGACAAAGCTGTCTTTTAAACCTGCAATACCTGATTTTCTTTTTTGTTTGTTTGTTGTTGTTGTTTTTTGGCCACTTGGAAACAAGTGGAAACAAGTTGTGAACACAAGACTGACATCATATGAAGAACAGGTAGTCTACTTATTTACACATCCAGCAGTTCACTTCTGGAGGAGTCGTGTTTCTGGACAGCTGATGAATGTGAGTCAAATATTTACTCTCTTTTAGCTCTGGTTTTGTTCTCCACCAACTCCTGAGGGAAATATCGTCTCTTTAGCTGCTAAATGTGCCACTATGTCCACCAGCTATAGATGGTCACTAATTGTGTCTGTCTGGTGTTGAGCGGTCTTCCTGGGCATCGGACAAATCAGTGATGTGACATAGGCCTACATGAGAGATTGACCAGCATCATATTGATAGATGAGATAAGTAAAGCTACACTGTTATTATAGTTTGACTTACTGTTTTACAGTACCTCCATGACTCGAATGCCCTGCTGATGTTGACAGATCAGGAGAAAATGAGCTTTGCTAACATTAGAGAACGCCACAGATAACACATTTTTTAATGCCAAGTCTGGCTTTTAGCTGTGCAAATATCTAATGCAAGAAAAATAAAATATAAATAGACTACATTGTGCAAATATAACTTTTCATCCATCCACATGGCATTGTGTACTGTTTCATACCATTGGTGCCCCTTGTAATGCGGTATCTTTAGTATAGAAAATATTTGGATTAATACATGGAAATTGCTTCACATTGCACCTTTTTTAGTGAGAATCTCAATATTTCTTTCACCACTGGGAAAAAAAAAAAGTTTGATTTGGTGTAATGTTGTGTGAGAGCCACCAGATGGCAGGATTTCACAGAACTATAAAGCCAAAGTTGTGCATCTGTAGAAATTTGAGCACAATGGTGGTATTTTCACTTTAATTTTCCCAGAGATTTGTTTCTTCTAGCAAGAATGCATAAGTCAGACAGTCATCCAATCCCTCTCGGTCTTCCAGCGTCTTTCAGCCCGTAAGCCCAAGACAAACTCCTGCAGGGACATCTGAGATCCCCCCCCCTCCCACTGGACAACAAATGTTATCAGTTTAACTGAGTGATGAAAGCCGTTTGTGCTCTATATGATTCCTCCAGAGCGTATCCATCTGCTCGAGACTCTGTGAGGTGAAAAACCGTCAGTGTTTAATGTGGTTGTGAATGTTTCCCCAGACTAGGAGTTAGTGGTAGACTAATTACACAGTGGGCACGCAGCCTCAGGAGCACACTGCTGCCAGAGCCTTGTGTGACTGTATGTCATTAGTATTGGAAAAGTGCATTTGCCACAAAGGGCTGCGGTCACTCTGAGCCATTAAAACATGAAAGAACATACCCCGCTCTTCTGGAGAAGGAATTTGCAAGACATAAACAGCCTGTAAAATGGAAAACTACATCTGTGTCCATTTGTTTTCCTGAAAGGCGGCCAGATTTGGTAATTCTTAGTGAAATTCTTTCCAATAACAGAGAGCAGTCCAAATATAGGGGAAGGACTGTTTGATCCATCTGTTTTCAATGCAGCGTAGTATAGTGGCTCTGTGCACAGGATCTCGACTCAGTGGGAGACTAAGAAATCGAGGAGGCTTCGGAGCATGTTAGGGCCTTTGTTCAATTTACACTCAGAGTTTATCGTGTGTGTGTGATGAGCCCTCGTCTCAGCGGAAACACGAACCACCGCAGAGCAGAGGTGAAAAGTAACCAAGTACATTTATATTTACATTTTAGGGGCAAATATACTCCACTTTATTAATTTGACAGCTGTAGTATTTTTAGACTTTTGCTTGTCT
Source organism: Heterobranchus longifilis (assembly GCA_028570985.1). Classification (NCBI taxonomy): domain Eukaryota; kingdom Metazoa; phylum Chordata; class Actinopteri; order Siluriformes; family Clariidae; genus Heterobranchus; species Heterobranchus longifilis. Next base: position 5,207 of record JAOVVB010252434.1, on the reverse strand, counting down.
TATTAGTTTTTCTAATCTGACAAAGAAATGAGTGACACCATCATTGCTTTATCATAACAATTACAGAAGCAGTCGTTGGCAAGGAAAGTCTTAAGTCCAACATTAATTAAAAGTGTATATAAAAAAAGAAAAAGATTGCGTAGGTAAAAACAAAATGAGAATTTTAGAAATAGGGCAAGTTAAAATAACCTGTAAAATACAACATAAATAACAAAATAAAGTAATTGCTAATGAATAAAGTGAATGTAAACAGGAATGTATAATGAGAGGTGTAGACAGTCGTAAAACAGTAAAGACATAAAGTGACAATATAATGGTAAAGTGTTTATATGAGTTCATTCATAAAAATGATTTGACAGTACTATACGTCCACAGCCTATAACCATATCCATCCCTCAGATTCAAATTCAAGAAATTTAGGAGATGTCAGATCATTTTGGGGCTTTACCTTTAGCAGAGTATTTTTACACTGTACTTTTACCTTTTTTACTTCACCTCTGCCCTGAGTGTGGTACATTTATTCTGATTAGAGTGTAATTGAGGAGTGACCGACTCTCTCAGGCATGATGTTATCTTGTTTTATTCAAGTTTTATGATCTGACAAAGGAATTAATTAGTAAAGCCAAACACTGTCTTTTGAGAGAATTAGTAGTTGATTACTTTTTAGTGCAGATACTGTCTGTTTTAAACCTCTTTTCATTGGTTGTCTATATTTATGTCCAGTTCAACTAATTTCCCCCTTGTTTTCATTTGTTTATGTTAATATGCTAACATGATATTTAGCAGGTAAGATGGTCAGTTTAGTTTAGCATGTTATGCTAACATTTGGTGATCAGCACTAAACACAAAGTACGGCTGAGGCTGATGGGAATTAGTTTTATATTTGGTCATAAACCAAAGTATGGAGCAAATCAAAATGTTCATGCCGGTGGGGCTATAGTGGAAAAGTCAGGGGATCACTGAAGTTATTAGAATTCATCCTTCAGGGGACATGAATGTTTGTAAATCCGTCCAATATTTGTTGAGACGTTTCACTGAAAAGTACAAACTTCATGCTGGCACTATAGAGCGAAAGTCAGAGGAGCACCAAAGTCTGTAGGATTCGACCTCCAGAGAACACAAATACACAAAATGTCATGGTAATCCATCCAATAGTTTAAATATTTCAGTCTGGGCCAGAAGTGGTGGAATGACAGACCGACCACTACCACCCGCAAAGACCAGGGGATAGTTTGTGCAGCAAATCTGCTTTCTTTCTCTGTTAATCATTTGGACCCCTCAAATGTATCTTATGGCCCCTGTGGGGCCCCTGACCCCCAGGTTGGGAACCCGTGTCCTTGACTCACAATACACACCACTAAGTGCTAAGTGTTGAGACCTCACCTCAGCTTGTTAGTGCCCCTGTCAATGAAATGGTTAAATGCTAATTTAATCTACAGGGACTTCACTATTATTAGACTTCACCTTGCCAGAAAATTGAGTTTTTCGTTTGATGTGGAGAAGGGATGTAAAAGGCTGCGGACTGAATATCTAATAAGATAACCCTCCGTGTCTCTCCCTCATTAGGCTGAATACTGAGCTGAAACACCTTTTCATGTCACCTTAGTAAACAGCTTAATGTGTACCTCTTTCATCTGTTATTCCCCCGCGTCTCTGATCCACCGCAGAGTGTCTGGGCATGATGCACCTCTGCCTTATGTTAATTCAGATTTCCTGATAAGACATTTCTGAAAGCATCCTTCACAAAATAAATGCAGGGCAGAGGTGTCGTTTAACCTTTGACTCCTCCTGAGAGGGATGGATCATCGTCCCAGGATTTTACAGCCTCATGGTTAAAAATAAATAAATCTCAGGAAGCATCGTATAGCTCATCCACAATCATCAGGAGGCTCTTTTAATTTAGTTTTTCTATTTCCTTTTTTATTCATAATTTTAAACCAAAATATAACATAATTTATAATACAGGTGGAATCATTCAATGCAATGTAAAGAAGAAAATAGTAAAACAAAACATAACGAAACAGAACTGGACAAGACCAACACGGCACTATATATTGTAATAACTATCAAAACTGATATATATGTTTTACTGTGTGGAAGTTGGGACTATATATTTTATTGATGGGGTGCTGGAGCAAAAGGCAAAGAAGTCGAGTCAGATTTGATGTTGTGTAAGAAGGAAGACTTTTCACGATGCTGTAGATTTCTCCAAATTTGAATGATCTGTCATAGGTATAACTATTGCTAGTATAACTGTGCTTGGTGAGAGTAAAAGGAAAAGTTTGAAGGGGAATGTTTTACAGATGTCTCCAAGCAGTGCAACAGTGGGACACAGAGCCGAATCTCTGATAGTTTGAAGTTTTGGACATTTTGACAAATGTAATCAGATGGGACAATGTGAACAGATGTTACTGCAAAACCTGTTTTACTGGAATAAGTCTTTGACTGGTTCTTTCAGTCTCTGGTTGATTATTTTGTGGCACATTTTCTGTTCACTGTATATGACTTTACATGAAAGATCAACAGTGATTTTTTTGTTTGTTTAAAGTACATGTAACACATTGCTACACACATACATTTACTGTATACTGTACATGCAAATGTGCATATCATTTCTCACTATATTGTATAGTATTGACTTTTCCCAGTAAATCTTTTGTGAAATCAGAATCTAAAATCCTCAGTGTGATGCACAACAGCATTCAGCTAGACAAAACTGTCATTGTTGTATAGTAAGCAGCAGTCAGTTTCTAGAAAAAAAGTAGAACAAAACACAGATTTGTATACAAGAATCATTTCCAGTGTTTACTGCCATGGTGAAAAAACACTGACACATTTTGACCAGCTAACACAATAACAAAACAACTTTTCATGTCGGTGGCATTGGCCAATTCACTGATGCATTAACTTGATTTTGAAGCATGAATGAAATGTTTTGGGTGAGTTAGTAATTTTGGCTGACATGCAGTAAAGTTGTGAAGACCCATGAAACAGTTGTGACAGTTGCACTTACTTACAGTGTAGAAGTCTAAAATGAGCCAAATGAAACAGAGAAAAACTAACCAGGCCCAGATGTCATGTTTCAACCTGCAGAGGGCAGACTTAGCTGAGAAATCAGCAGTTGAGCAGAGAGGAGCAAAAGCTACTAGTTACTACTTTATTAGGTACACCTAGTTTAAACTAATTTAGTCTAACAGCTCTGCAATAAATCCTGTAAATCCATCCTATAATGTTCAGTTTGTATCCAAGGGTAGACTAAATATTAGAAACACTTCTCAATACAAAAAAACTTTTTAAAAAGTCCTTAAAGTTGAATCAACACCTCTCTGAAACTGTTTCAACAAAAACAGAATGATGACTACTTTTGTTGGACAATATATTGTCCCAGAAATAATTGTGATAAACGATATTATTGTCATTTTACTGATATAATGATAATAAAATAGCATAATAATGCATGTACACCCTTTCAAAGGGCAATGAACTTTTAATTCTTGGAATTGGAAAAAATATTAAAATATCCAAGTTTGTTTTTGTTTATTCGGCTTAGCTATTGAGAAAAAAAAGTCTTATTGTCTTTATAATGATCGATAAAAACCCTGCTGTAAACACAACAGCAGTATACGATATATGGACATGACCTCCATCATTTTTGCCGACCTCGATAAGTCGATAACGTAATTATCGTGACAGGCCCAACAAGGTAACAAAGTACTGCTAACGACTCACCTTCAACTAGATTCAGGTCATTAAATAGAATAAAGTACAATAGCAGTTTAATAAAAAACAGCATTTTCTAAATGAATGTATCAACAGGACAGGCAGCAGCATACTTGAGATTTGCAGGAATGTAACGGTGATATCTCATTAGGAGGCCTGACCCATGACAGCTCAACATCTCCTCCGACTGTGCTGCTGGTCAGTTCTTGGTTGAGTGATTCCTCCTGACCTCAGCGTGCCACAGCGCTGCCCTCAGTGTTCAAACTATCCGTGTTGCTTGTTGACAGCAGCTCCCTTCTGGGGCTGCCGGGGATTGGCCCGACGCTGACCTCCTGCCAGTCGGCTGGAGGAGAGGAGGAGGAGAGCAGTTTGGACTGGGAGGAGAGGCTGAAGACGAGAGGAGTAATGAGGAGGGGAGGGGAGTGTCTTGACAGCTTTTTGCCTCGCCTTGTACACACACACACACACACATCTACTGTTTGTGCTGACACATTGGGCAGAGTTAATCTGAGGTTTTTCTCGGCTTTCCTCCCACACATTTCAACTGTGTGAGTCAAAGGGCAAAGCGTTAATTTATTAAATTACTACTTGCTTTTTTACTTCCAGGTACTTTTTTTTTTTTTTATAAGTTATAATTAGTTGTCATGTGTGACAAAAATATTTTGACGGTTGTTATTTAATTTGCAAGCTGATATAATGGAGCGTGAGCTGGCTTCATGTCCAACGGGGCGTGTTGACTGCAGGAACAGGGAGCAGTGTATTATTATCATTTTAGAGGAAAATGATAGGTTCCCTCTGCGCTCATAAATAGTTTAGCTATCATCACCGAGCAGCACATAGCGGAGCTAAATTAGCCCCGAATTTTGTGCTGTAGATCAAACAGAAATGGCAGAGAATCAATTAATGATTAATATGCCATCTGTTGGGTAGTGGCGTTGTGAATATCAATACGACTCCCCTCGGATGTTTAATCACCTGATACCATTGTGTTGGAACACAACAACAGAGCTTTTTGGAAGTGCCGTGGTGTCGGCGAGCTCAAATGTTTTGATCCGCCTCCGCGACGCTCATACGATATTCACCGCTCCGGTGGAGAAACATGTCTACAGGGGGGCCCCCCCCCCCCACTGACAGTGTCTACGGGGGCCCCCTCCTGACAGGGAGGCGTGCATGCAGATATCTGCTCTGTGTCTGAGGGCTGCTGCTGTTGGAGATCCCACCCAAGGCAAGGCTCCATTCATGCTGCAGCATGGAGGATGTTATGGATATGGCCTTGACAGCGCGCTCTAACCCCGAGGCCTGATGAGGGACAGGAAACAGTTGGCTCTTGGTCGACTGAAGTGGTGCCTGGGACTTTCCCACACGCCTCGGGATCCTCCTCATTCAGCCTGGTCTGTGGTTGGAGCGTGTGTCTGCACCACTTCACACCAGGGAGAGGGGGGAGGCGGTGGTGGTGGTGGTGGGGGGGGGGGGGGGGGGGGGGGGGG
>JAOVVB010252404.1:0-20190 GCA_028570985.1 Heterobranchus longifilis | reverse complement strand
GATTGGTTGTTGGCAATTGAATTGATAGGCAATTATTCTTAATTGTATTTTTATTTGAGTTGGTTGTTGAAAAAAAATGTAAACAAGGGATATTTGAGTATGTCTGCTTAGCTTGTGTCAGGGTTTTTGGCCATTCTCTGACATTTTGTAGAGAACAGTAAATTAAATTATTGTGTCTTGTGTATTGTTGTTATGTTGTCTTGGACCCGAGGAAGACTAGCTGCTGAATGGCATCAGGCATTTTTTTTTTTAGATACGAAAGGTTTACTATAATTTTTTTCACCATACCATATTATGACTTTTTTGACATATACTATGAGTTTTTAAAAAAAAAACATTTTTCTCCATACTATCCTATGACTTTTCAGCATATCCTGCTTATGTAATGAAGAACATCCATTGTATATAAATGTAACGCAACAGAAAAGAAGGATGATGATAATAACCTCAGACTTGGCACGCAGTTTTTTAAAGATATGTGATAAGGTATTGATCTTTATTGAAATAAGGTTTTATCAGTGAGGGAGTTTTAGGAAAATGGTACAGATGCTGAGCAGCCTTCAACTCTGCAGCTGCAGGTTTTGTTTTCGTCACTAGATGCCGCTGGAGCGTGCTCTCTGATGACGTCACCACAACAACTATGACTCAGCCATACAATTATAAAATACGCAAAATATTATAATTATTTTATAGGCTACATTAAACTACATAATACACATTATACAGTATTTATAATGTTGTTCAATGTAGCTCCGACATAGCACATTTATGAAATATTAATAACATTTTTTCGTATCATAACCCCGGCTGGCACGATGGTGTAATGGGCAGAGCTGACCTTTGTTGAAATAAGGTTGTACTAATGAGGTAGCTTTAGGAAAATGGTACAGATGCTGATCAGCCTTTTACTCTGCAGCTGCAGGCTTTGTTTTCGTCACTAGATGCCGCTGGCGCGTGCTCTCTAATGACGTCACCTTTGTAAAAGCCCAAAACCTCTGTGAATGAGTAGATCTCTCGCCGGGTGCGGTGGCGCGCGCCTGTAATCCAAGTTACTGGGAGGCTGAGGCTGGCGGATCGTTTGAGCTCAGGGGTTCTGAGCTGCAGTGGACTATGCCGATCGGGTGTCCACACTAAGTTCGGTATCGGTATGGTGCTCCTGGGGGAGCCCGGGAGCACCAGGTCGTCTAAGGAGGGGTGCACCGGCCCAGGTCGGAGACGGAGCAGGTCAAAGCCCCCGTGCCGCTCAGTAGTGGGATCGCGCCTGTGAATAGACGCTGTAGTGCAGCCTGAGTAATACAGCGAGACCTAGTCTTTTTACACTCTCTCTACTGTTAAACAAACTGCTGTGACAACACACACGCTCAACAACAATGTCTTTATATGTTACAACAGCTTCATCACTGCTGCTTTATTTTCTTGTTCCCGTGAAAACCTTCAGAAAGCAGCTGTGTTTGTTTGTCCCACAGCGCCTCCACCTGGCCACAGGCTACTGCTAGGCTATATTATGACTTTTTTTTAAATTACTTTTTTCGACTATAATATGACTTTTTAAGAGTTTCCCCCCTGATATATTATATGATTTTTTTTTTAATTGAATTTACTTTTTCAACATATTAGGCCAAAGATGGTCGATATATATCCCAACGTCTCTTGATTAGGCTTATCCTATGACTTTTTAGTTTACTTTTTTGACATATACTATGACTTGTTTATGACTTTTACTATTACTTTTACTTAACTATGACTTTTAATGATTGTTTTTCGACATACTATACTGACTTTTTCATAATCGAGTGGTTGATGTCCCACATCGAAGGAGATCATTTACACCCATAGAAATTAAATTAAAATTATATTTCTTTGCTTACACCACTAGGTGGCAGTAATTCAACAATCTCAGTGAAAAAGAAGAACACTTCCGGTGCCACGGGGAGATGTACTTCCGGTGTCGCCAATGCACATGTGGTAAACAAGCGTATGTGTCCGCGGCGGTGCAAGCATGGACTCTTCAGCAAAGTGGAATAATTTGCCGAAAGGTCCGAGTCTAAAGAATCTGACAGAGGGAAGGTTTGGCGTCCTGAAGGATTCTCAACATGCCGCTGTCCAGGATTTGACCAAAGCTCACATCGAGTCGTTTGACCAGGCTGTTACCGACGGACTCAGCCGCGTCGTGCAGGTCACTTTAACTTTCTTTGAACAAACTACAAACTACATATTATTGCTCCAAGACATACTAAAACGAGTGTCAGTAAACGATATCGGCTTATCATGTTTCCCAGCTAACTTTACGTCGAATTAATGTTAGCGTTTTAGCGTGCAGCAAATTGTTTGTAGCCGTATTTGCTAATGTGTTTCGAGTAGTTCTCCAAGTATGTGTATTTGAGAAGCTAACACATAATTGAAATTAGTTTAACTCTTTGGGGGTCTAATCCTTTTTTGAGGGGGGTGGGGGACAGGGGATGTTTAATTTTAATTTTAATTTTTTTAACCTATTTTGTTGTTGTGTAATTTATCTGTTTACTGTGTAACATCCACCTGCCAAGGGATTAAATATGGAACTTAGCCTATGGCTAAACTCTTGCATATTTACATGTAAATGTTTATTAATTTACCCTGTCCCTTTTAAAATAAATAAATACATTGAAATTAAGGGGATATAACAGCAGAAGATGCCACAGATACGTTGTTTGTTTTTTTACTTTAATTATTATTTTTTTGTTATTTTTACTTTATTTTATTCAAGAATATTCATTACGAAACAAGATTGGGACAGTAACAATTCTGACAATGTAATCAACATGTATGACATTTAAAACTAAAACGAAAGAGTGAGTAAAGTTTTTCATTACAATAAAATAAGTAAATACAGAAAATAAAATGTACAGGGGACTTTCAGATGAAGCATACTGAGAAAAATACATACTCTTAATACTCAATACATAGCAAGGCACATCATGGGCAATGACTTCTTATAAGTTCTAACAAAAGTTTTGTCTTGTTTTTTTTGTTTTTTTTCAAATGTCAGTGCTTTGACAAAATGTTTTATTTCATTCGTAAACCCAATAGAATTGGGCTGTTTTTCCACTTACATATATGGATATGATACTTTCCCATTAGAAGTACTTAAGTGTACATCATCTGAAAGCTGAGAATCTGAAGATTAATTTGAGATACAGCTCAGCACTGTGTGTCAAGCTTTTCTACTCATAAATTTGTAATAAACATTGTGTTTTGGTTAGGCATTTTGAAGGTTCATCAATAAATTACTGTTTATGTAACACAAAACCAATGTTATTTTCAATAACGTCGTGCTGACACTTGCCCATATTAGTGAAAATTATTATTTAATAAAAATATACCAAAGTAGCCTCATATAGCAAACCTATTTAGATTGCTAATGTTAAATAGTAGATAATTGCAGTTTCCAGACTCTAAATATTATTACCACACTGGATAAAGGAGACACACCTCTTTTTATTGGGTTGTAGTGCTTCTTACTTGAAATATATTTCTAATACACTTAAGTATACTACTTTTTTTTAACCTGGGGTGTAATTTGGTTTGCAAGGTTACTAACATCAATACTCAATGAAAGCTAGCACCAGGTAGCCTTTTCCCCCAGACCTGTTTCTGTGACCTCTGTGTACATGTTTTGTTCTCTCACTTGTTACTTTGGCTTGACTTCCATCAGTATTTTTCCTGCAAAGTTTTCAATCTTTCTTTCTCAGGCCATCCCTCCCTTGGAGTTCACGTTCAAAAATGAGAGGATCAGCCTTTCGTTTGTTGAAGCCACCCTCTACAACCCTGTGGTCGCCAAAGGGAGCATCTGCAGGGACATGAAGGTTTTTCCAGCAGAGTGCAGGGGAAGAAAATGTACCTACAAAGGAAAGCTTGTGGTAAGTCTGAGATATGTGCAAACAAGGACGTGCTAAACTAAAGGACTGGTCGAATCTGGATCTAAACTGCATGTGGTGGGGGGGTAATAGATGATAACACTTTGGTCAGTCCTTGAATCGGTGTGTATTTTGTATCATCTCAGGCAGACGTCAGCTGGTCAATCAACGGAGTTCCCAAAGGCATCATCAAACAGTCCATGGGTCAGGTGCCAATCATGGTGAAGTCCAAGCTGTGTAACCTGCATGGCATGTCGCCCACAGAGCTTGTACAGCACCATGAGGAAGCAGAGGTAAGACATTTAAACATTTGCAAGATGAACATTAGTTTCAAGTTTTATTTGTCATTTCCACATACAAAGTATTTAGAAACAAAATGCTGTGTGCCGGCCACGGCCCAAGGTGCTAAAACTACAATATGAAAATATACACAGATGTATACAAATACACAAAATGCAACAAAGACACAAAAGATATAAGTATTAGGGCTGTACCCGACTCAGAATTGTGTCAGTCGAATCAGATCTGACTGTCCAATGCGATGATTCGACTACTTGTTCTGTGCTGTACATAATATAGTAAACAAGCCAAGTTAGCCCTCCGAGCTAATGCGTGCTAACTAAGCTAATGCCGTGCAACAACATTATTTTTGCAGACACAAGGTATCAAAGATAAGCCAGAGACTATTGTATTAAGTTGCTGCAGGCTGTAAATTGACAGACTCATGCTGAGATGGGACGCAGCTGACTGTAACGTCTCCTCGTCCTCAGCGTGTTGCGAGCAGCGACTGTCAGCAGAGAAAAGGCGTTTTCAAAAGTCTCGTGTGTTCAGCTCTCAGTACTTTTGTAGCGTGTAACTGAGTCCCTGGTAAGTCTCCTGCGTAGCTGCTGTTTCTTTCAGATAGCTGTTTTCTGTTTAATTTTTCGCTTTTAGCTGTAGAAGTTAAGTGCCATTAACAGTGTAACATTTCCCGATTTTGTTGCTTCACAATAAAAGCATTTAAATAACAAAATAACGAGCCACTTTTATTGTGAAGAATTTACAGCAAATGAAATGTTTTCTACCGCTCCTAAATGCTAAATAACAGCAGATGGAGGATGTGTTTTCTGCACAGAGCACCGACAGACAGTACAGTACTCTCAGTGGTTTCTGTGACATGAAGAATACTTTTTTAAATATTAATGCTTAAAAATACAAACACGGTCAAAATACACAGCCGTAGCCCCGAAAAGCCACGCCACTGAAGACACACATTCAAGCAGGTAGCCTCTTGTACACTGCAAACTGACGGAAAATAACAAAACAAAAAAACACCAAGGCTCGACTTGAAGAATCCCAGTCGACGGGGGGGATCTGCGACTGATGATTGGAATATCTGACTTTCCGGAGGCAGCAGCCCTAATAAATAATATTGTACAACTGATCTATAAAACCTATGAGAATGTTTATGATGTAAAAATGTGGTGTTTTAATTAATGCATTGCATGTATCCATATATTTATTAATAAAGTACAAACTCTCTCTTTGACACAAACAGGAAATGGGAGGCTATTTCATTGTGAATGGAAATGAGAAGGTTATCCGTATGCTGATCATGCCAAGGAGGAACTATCCTATTGCCATGTCGAGACCGAAGTGGAAGAGCAGAGGCCAAGGATACACTCAGTACGGTAAATATAACCTGTAACATCATGTGCACCAGGCGGGCAGTATCTACTTTTTCATACCGTCTTGCCGTTTTAGCAGGATATATGGTAATAACCATCATATAGGCCTACCGTGTATTGTGTGAAAATAAATCTTCGTGTGGCGAAATATATGGATCCAAACTCCATTCAGAAAACAAGCATTTTAAAAGTTGTTTACTTGTTGTTTTGTGGACAGACCTGACAAAGCATGAATTCAGACTTTTTACTAGTCTTCATCATGATATAGATATTTCAGCGTACTTTTGATGTGTTTATTGTAATTATATCACGACAAAATCTGTTTAATTTGGGTTCATACCACTGTGGTAGCAGCCGCCATCATGCGCTCCAAACTCCATTCAGAAAACAAGCATTTTAAAAGTTGTTTGCTTGTCGTCTTGTAGACAGATGTTGGTATTTTCACTTCTTTACGTCGCCGTCAGACAGCCATTTCTGACGGGGAACTGAAGCCGTTTTATCACTCTCTCCAAAGCCACCAGACTCCTTTTGACAAAAACATTTTTCCTCTGAGTTTCCGGTCTTCTGCTGCTACGATCGGTTGTGTTATCGTGTGACTTTAGGATCCGAACTAACTGCTTAGCTTGGCCTACATTACAGAGCTCCAAACATTCGTATAATTGATAACCTTATTGATTAGCTTACTGTGGTAACCTCTATGAGTAACCTACGTCACTGCTTTTTGCTCAGCCTGAGTGGATGTTTCCATCTGAAAAACAACACAGATGGTGTCTGCTTTTAAACTATGTATTAGTTTCTAACTTGTTACTTTGTGTGAGAAAACTCACTATTTTATAGGAAGATTTAAAGCTCAGGTTTGTTGCTGATCAACAAAACTACAAAAATAAGAACCATTTACTTTTATATGAGATGAAATGAGGTGAACCACTTTCAGACTTCATGTAAAACCAGTGGAGAAGAAGTCTTTCTAGTTGTAGTTTTTTGTAGTTTTTTTGATGAAGTTTTTAAATTCGATGTTTGTTTCCATGCTGTTGGATTATTAAAGGTAACTGCTGGTTTGTTGTTGTTTTGTCGTCAGGTTTGGTGAAGACTTTAGTTCAGGACGGCGAGAAGGGAAAAGCCAGCGGCGGCCACGAGCGGAGAGTGTCTGAGGAGCAGAACAACGAGAGCCAGAAACAAAAGGTGTCACCTTCGTTCTTCATGTTCACTGACCGCAGCTGAGACAGGCGAGTTAAACCTGGCTGTTTTTTTTTTCTTTTGTGGTGTCGAGGTTCTGGAGGAGAGAGAGAAGCTGAAGCAGGAGAGAGAGATCAGGATGAAGAAGAAAGAATATCTGATGAAGGAGCTGGAGAGACTCCGGAAGCAACAAGGTGAGTTCACGCAGAGACAGGACGTAACGTTAACGACACACATGAGGTTAGCAAACAGCACGGGGGGTTTGAGTGTTACTGCCTCATGTTAAAGTTCCTGGATGTATTTTTTGTAGATGAGTCATCTGTTCCGTGTATTGTAGCGGTTTCTTGCTCAAGTTTCTTTGACTATTTTTCGTGACTATATGCTAAACGGTGGACAGACCACTTCACGTATGTGCTTTGTTTTAGGGCTGAGCGACACGGACCAAAAATCATATCTCTGTATTTTTTAGGATGAGAGTCTTGTTTTGTTGTTGTTTGTTTCCCACATGTTTGTCGTGTTTTCCAGGCGAGCTCATGAGGAAGAAGCGGCGCGAGAAGGACGGCCACAAAGACCCTCTGCTGCAGGAGATCAGCCGCCTGCAGGAGGAGGTCATGGGTCAGATCTCCAACCTGCGCAAAGAGCACGAGTCCGCCGAGAAGAAACGCAACGAGATCGAGAAGGTCGCGCTCATCCTCGGCCTGATCCCGTCCGACCGGCCGCGCAGGGTCGCCAAAACGGCCGAGGACCAAGAGGACGAACCGCCGGCGCCGCCGGAGAAGAAGAAATGCGAGGCGGAGCGGAGTCCTGAAGTACGGCTGGTGGCCAGCAGCTCCACAATAAAGGTACAAACACCTGCAGAGGAGGTAAAACTGGAAATACTACTGATTCATAGCTAGGGCTCGTTACCGTCAGACTCTATCAGTATTTATTTATTTAAAAACATTTTTAAAAACAGTTTTGATAGATAGTTTTTCTACTTAAAAGTGAATGTTGAATGTTTATAGTGAGCTGATTCTCAGATTAAAAGCTAAATCTAAAAGTTCTGAACAGTTACGGATCTTCATTCTCTCACCTGTAATGAAGCTTATTTGTGTCTATCATCTGCTTTTATTTTGATTGTATTTTACTTTGCATTTCTGGGTTTTGCCGTCGCCGTTGTCGTGTGTTTTTAAGGTTTCCTGTCATGCAATCAGAAAAGTCGTACACAATGTGGACTCCACAGCTGTAGCTCTCAGATCATGACTGAGTAATTACCTGAACTATAATGTATCACCTGGTAAATTCAGTATTATCCTCAGCATAAAAACAGTCATTAATTCCAGTCTAGGGTTTGCAGCGATATACCGGTTTCATGGTATACCATGATATGAAGGTTATCATACCGTGTACATTTGCTTATCTACGGTATTGGAAATATTTTATTTATTTATTTAGAAAAGGGAGACTTTTTACACATACTATCATTAAAAAGTGATTTCAATAAGTGTTTGTTCAACCAAAAAAACCTTCTGTTTTCATTCCTTTAAGGGTCATTGTAACTGATAGTGATAATAATAATAATTGTGTAATACTGTGAAACCGTGATATATTCTGAGATGGTTATCGTAGCAACTGTAACTGTTGCAACCCTATTCCAGTCGCTTCTACTTTGCTGTTTTTTGTGTGTTTATTTTCACATTAAAAGCCTGTCAGGAAAGGCAGGGGTCATGCCCTTTGAGCCACTAAAAGGCTTTTAATGTGAAACATCTGTGCAGGAAGTTGTTGATTGACGGTAAGTTAGCGTAAAAAAAAAAAATGGCAAAGTAGAACCGGACCTGATTTAAGATTGTAGTGGTCTCTGCATCATCACATAAAGAACATAAAGAGTTAAATGTTGGAAATGTTTCAGATATAATAAGTGTTCATGTGTGATCTCCTGTTAGTTTGAACATAGATAGCTCAGTAATTAGTTTCTTTACAGCTTCATTAATGATGACACAAAGTTTACAGGAACGTTGTAAAGTTCCAAAGCTGGTGAAGTTTCTTTTTTGTGACTGAGGTCTTGAAAAACGAATCGAGCTCAAACTTTAATTCGAATCGATACAAAAGCGACTGTCGGATTCTCGCGAAACACGTGTTTGACTTGCGTCTTGGAGGCTGGAGCTCTGTGAAGGTAAGAAACTTTTACATTTTCAGATTTTGTGGAGTTTTATAGACGAGTGTTTGAGTGAATCCTGACTGTGTCCACGTGTCCCCGCCGTGCTGACTCTCCTCCATCTTTGTTTGTTAGCAGACCTCAGCGCCGCCGACGAGAGCGTCCCCGGACACGCCGCCCGTCGAGGCCCCGGCTCCGCCTCCGACCCCGCCCCCGGAGCCGTTTGAATACTATGACGCTGGAAACCACTGGTGCAAAAACTGTAACGTCACCTCTGGTTCCATGTTTGATTTTTTCACGCACTTGCACAGCAAAACGCACCGAAAGGTTTGTTTTTTTAAATATATTTTACACCAATTTTACAAAATATCTTTGTCCACGTACACTACTGTTGAAAAGTGATGAATCAGCTGTTAGTCAGTTGTTATACAGTATAATTTATATGAAGGAAGGAAGCTGCCATAAATAGATAAATGACTTGAATAAATTAATATTCCATTAAATGTACCAAAAATCATATTAAAAATAAATGTAGGCATTAATTCATTGATAAAATGTGGCATAAATTAAATTAAACTGTTTTAATGTATTTACATTTTGTATTAATTAATATTTACTTTCCTATTTCATTTTCTGTTTTGTTTATTTATTTTTTGCATTTATTTTTTATTAATTTTAATTGTATTTATTAATTGTTTGTTATTTATTTAAATGTATTTATTAATTTATTTATTAAATTATATTTATTTTTGCATTTTGTTTTTTATTTTTATGTATTACGTTTTAAAGTGATTTATTTTTTGTTATTTATTATTATTATTAATAATAATAATAATTATCAAAGTTATTTATGCATTTATTTATTTTAATTTATTTAGTGATTAGTCATATTCATTTTTTTTTTTTTTGCATTTAAACTTTTTTTTTAAGTGTATTTATTCATTGTTAAATGTATTTATTCAAATGCATTTATTTATTTAATTATATATATATATATTTAAATTAGAATTTATTTATTTTTAAATGTATTTATTTATTTCTGTACTATTTTCCCTTTGCATTTCCCCCCCGTATTTATTTCCCCAATCTTTAAAGTATTGATTTCTGTATTATTGGTTGATTGACATCAGATTTACTCTCCTGTTGATCAGATCTTTGTCTCTTTCTGCCCTTTCAGTCGCCACTCTGGTTGAACCATTGTGCAGCGTTTTGTTCTCCACGTACAAAGCAAAACCTTCACTCAAAAATAACAATTTGTAAGGAGGACTTTCTGCAGCCTAAAAGCATCAAAGACCATTCGAACGTTCAGAGTAGTCGACCGGACACAATGAAGCAGATTCAGAACTTATCAACAGTCGTGTACGTCCGCTGTACAAGACAATTACCTTCTTGTTGGTTTGATATTCATACCTGCACAGTCCTTTTTTTTATGTGTTCCTTTACATTTAATTCTCTCTTTCTTTTCACAGACTCTGGACCCGTACCACCGGCCCTGGGCTTCCACTCCCACCAAAATTGTCAAGAACCTCGCAGCTTCAGAAGAGAAGCTGACAAAACCCGCCAAAGGTACTCGCACTGCACATCCATCATTTCCCTTAAAAAAAGTCATCACAACGCTGCTGTTTTTATCCCCCTGATGCCGGTGTCCGAGCCGCTGAATTTTGTTAGCCGTCTTGTGCTTCCAGGTGGATCTCAGAGTGGATCTCTGCTGCACTTTCTGTGTCTCTTAATGAAAACAGTGCTAACGAAGTGACAAAGACTCTCACGGAACCACAGAGGAGACTCCGGTCCTCGCTTCTGATGTCAATTCATTTGTTTTTCATGTCTCATCCTCAAGTGAATGCTGCTGTAAATGAATGTACGGCAGTAACCTTTGGAAAGGTGCTTTAACTTCTCATTACCACAAACATCTGTCCTGATTTGATTTCCTGTAGTAACCCTGGTAGCTGTGGAGTCACAGGAGTGCCATAAGAAAAAAATAATTAATCTGTAAAGGAATAAGAAAATAAATTTTAATATAAAGACAAATAAATCAAAAAATAAATCCAAAGTCCAAACAAATATAAAATAATAATTAAGAGCATCTTATTTTTACATTGGTTTGTTCATTTATTTCTGTATATATTTTAAATATATATATATATATATAATTATCTCATTAATTTTTTTTAGCCCTTATTTATTTATTTATTTATTTTATTTTTTCAATATTTTATTTATTTTATTGTTCCTCATTCTGTTCTCTATTGCTCTTGAGTAATTTACATTTACAAAATATAAAAGAATGAGCATTTTATTTTCACATTTATTTGTTCATTTATTTCTGTATATATTTTAAAGAAATATATTTATTGATTTATTTTTTGCATATATATTCTGTCATTATTTTTACTTTATTATTATTCATTTATTTTATTTTTATCATTTGTTTTTATTTTTCCTCATTCTGTTTCCTATTGCTTTTGAGTAATTTATGCGAAAAGTAAATAAATATATATAAAAATATATATACAGAAATAAATGAACAAATGAAAATTAATGTAAATACTTATAATTGTTGTTTTACATTTTATCTGTCTTTATATTTTCACATGTATTTATTCTATTTATTTCTCCTTCCCCTTTCATGTTTTTTTTATTCACTTATTTATTCCTCTTTATATTTCCGCATGTATCTATTTACTTATTCATTCTGTTATTTATTATTTCTCTTTATATTTCACATTTATTGTCTTATTCTTTTACAGACGTGTTATTTTTGTGGCCCTCCTGTGGCTCCACAGGTATCACTGAGCAGTTAACACTCTCCCATCGGTTACTGCTCTGAAACTATACATCATCTATTCTTTACATATGTTGTAACCAGATGTCACCTCTCTGACCCTCTCCTGTTCGACAGGTTCTGGAAATGGAGATGTCCACCAGGTAAACATGATTGGCAGTTTATTTTATCGCCACCCGTGTGTTTAAAAAGTGTTGCGTGTGTTTTGCTGCAGGTTCGGAGTTCTTGCTGCCCGTCAGAGGATTCTTCTGCCTGCTGTGTAAACAGTTTTACGGAGACGCCATCTGTGCAGAAGAGCACGTCACCAAACACGCTCACAACGAGAAGTACAAGGTATTTAAACTCATAATGTGTAACATTTCCACACTGAAATGTCTAAAAAACGACTACACCTATGTTCTATATTTAATTGAGTTGTGTACTTACATTATCCCAGATGTTTCCAACAAAGTTCAAACCAGAGAAATCTGAGATTTTAATCAGGACACGCCACGTTTCTTTTGGTATTTTGGTTGCAGAACGCCTGTCAATGATGTCATCGCATCCCTTTTTTTATCCAGTTTTAAGCCACATTTATACAATACACTTTTTAGATCTTGATCTCTTTAAATTATATTTTATTTTATTTTCTGGATCTGAAGTTATCAGAGAAACAAACTAGCTAGCTCTGTTCACACATTCTCCAGCCTACAGCAACACGGCGCCGAACTGCGTCTGAAAAACAATGATTTTTAACGTGAAACTGCTTTATTCAGTGTTCTTAACAGTTAAAATCAGCGGGTGTGTTTGTTTTGGAGAGGAGGAGACCTCCAATCCAAACCAGAGAAACTGACCGCAATAACTGACCTTTGTTATTGTGTTGATTGTGAGACCCCTAGCGGCAGAATATTACATACTGTACGTTTAACTGCGGGAGAATCACCACATAAGGACAAACACCTGCCCGGTAACTTCTGGATGTGTACAGTGTGTCCTCTAGTACGGGCCTTTTGCACTGCAGGAACTTATCGAAATATTATGTCTCATGTGTCCATTGTCTCTGGTTCTGTGTGTGTTTCCACTGTTGTCCTCCCTCTTTGGGTACGAGTTCCTGGAAGCGATATTTTTTCCCCCTAGGATGGCGAATGCATGTCTCACCCTACTCTGCTTCTGATTGGCTTACCCTAATATTTTTACTCAAACCCTACCAATCCCACTCTTCATGCCTAAACCTACCCAACTAAACCTACGCAGGCAACGAGTACTAGCCAATCAAAGGCAGAGTAGGGCGGGTCATGCCTTCGCCATCCTAGGGAAAAAATTTGGCCTCCTGGAATAAGGAGCCTCAGGGACGAGGTCTTTTTGTAGGCCAACCAGGAAGTTGGTTCCATCAACAGAAAGCCTATGGGATTTTTCCATAGGATTTTGGATCATTACAGAAAATAAGCTCTGTGGTAAACACAAGTTTATGATACTTTTAGAAGCGTAAATGCAATCGCCAGAAGTAAAAAGCTAACGTTAGGCTTTAAAGCTACTACGCCAACCATCGCCACTGCCACTACTAAGCTGACCGATAACGATACCAGTACCAGTATTGGCTCCTATACTGTGCTCATGTACTTGTACTCGTACTCGTGAAGCTACTTTCAGGCACCGTTTAGGCACCGACACTGATGCCAATAACAAACAAACAATATCCAACCCTAGTACTCGTATCAGTACTTGGTATTGGCAAGTACCCAAATGTAAGAACTTGTACTTGTACTTGGTTTGAAAAAAAGTAGTATCGGTGCATCCTTAATTTAACGTCCTCGACAACCTCTGTAGTCTCATTTAGCCACTTGTTAGCAACCTCCTTTTTAAAGACACGTAAAAGCTTTGAAATTCATGAGCGGGGTATTTACAGACATTATGTCATAGAACAAAAAGGTTAAAATCTCTGAAGCTTGTGTTAACCACAGACCTTATTTCAGACGTCTAAACAAAAACACATAAAAAAAACCACACTGACTTCCACACGAGGGAACCGGAAGTGCTTAAGTGCTAAATAATTTCCAGGTTTTAAAACTACAAACTGGGGTGCCCTATAAGAGAGGGGGTTGGAGAGAGACGTGATATAAAACTTTCTTTGATCATGAAGCCCAATAAGTGTACAATTCTCTGGTTTGTGACCGTCTGTGGCACACTATCCTTCTGTGATGTTGACTTGCTATTACTTGTGACGTGCAGTCAGATAGTGCTGTGGGCGGGCCATTGAGTGAGGCAGTTGTGACTACAGACAGAGAGAGGCGACTGCATCAGAGCCAAAGTTGCACATTTTTTCATTTATGTATTTTATCAGAAATCTGATTAAAAGAAAATAAAGATTCTAATAATCGTAAATATGCTGAACATTGCAGCCAATAATCCTTATTTTTAACACAACGCTGTACATAACACGCCCCCCAGGTCAGCTGCCACCACAAATAGAATATTGAATCTAATTCTTTCTGTTTTTAAGATATTTTTTTTGGCTTTCTGCCTCCGTCGATGGTACAGCTGAAGATTGACAGGAAAGGGGCAAGGACCACTGAGCTGCCAGTGTACCCCTTAAATCTAATTCTATGGGAAACATTGAATAGATGTATTTCAAATAAAGGATTTCATTTAATGGCAACTAAACTGGATAAGCATTTAGCACTCTTACAAAACTGTTTAAATGTGTTGATCAGGAATGATAAACTCAAGAACGCTTTAAATCATTTATATAAATCACAGAAATCTGAGTTTCCCAGTTGTACCCCATTGTTGAAGTAAACAATATTTACAACTCAGTAACGGCTAATTACAGAAACTCCCAGTAGAGCGATTCTGTTGTGGAAAAGTGTTAAGTAGAATTTGTCCAGCATAGCATTAATACCTTGCTTTGGAAAACTTGATAGGTTCATCATATGGACTTTAATATTTGGACATTTCCAGTAGTTGTATAAATTTGCGGTGTTGAACTTTAGGAAGAAATTGCAGCAACAGATATACCTGCCAATGCAAATACATCTGAATGGTTGTCATAAATCGTGCAGTCTTAACTCCCACTAACTCTCGTAACTCTCCCTTATTTAAATTACAAGTATTGTGTGAATGTGTTTCAATTATTCATTTGATGTTCTGGTCAGGCAGAAGTTTGTAAATTATTTTTCTCACTCTCTTGTCTTTGTCTCTTGTGTTTTAATGCCTCCTTCACCAGAAACAAATGTACGAGAATCCTTTATATGAACAGAGGAGGAACCTGGACCGCCAAGCCGGACTGTCCTCTGAGACCAGTGGGAAGAAACGTAAACATGAGGACGAGGAGAAAGGCGACAAGGAGGAAAAGTCCAAACACAAAAAGGAGAAAAAGGACAAGGAGAAAAAGAAGGGAGCAGATGACCCTGTTCAGAAGGAGGAGAAAATTAAAAAGGAGGACGAGGAGGATAAGCTGAAGCCGGGCAAGAAAGAGGAGGATTTAAAAAATGCCAAAAGCCTGGAAGAGGAGAGGCCTTCTTACAGCAAGAAAGACGAGGATGAAAAGTATAAATGCAACAAGAAGGATGATAAATATCGCTACAGCAGGGAGGAAGAGGAGAGGGGTAAATACAGCAGAAGAGACGAGGACGACAGATACAAATACAGCAGAGAAGAAGAATATCGGTACCGGTACCGCCGGGAGGATGATGACCGGTATGATGACCGTCCCAAATATGGGCCGAGAGATGACGAGAGTAAATACGGTAAATATTCAGATGTCAGACCTAAATATGACAGAGATCGAGAGGAAGGGAAACCTGCGGCTGAGAAACACGCTTTTAAAAAGCTTGAGCCGGGAAAACCTGCAGGGAAACCGGAGGTCAACAAGCCTGAACCTCCGCCAAAGCCCTATGACACACCCAAAATCTTCTGTGGACCCAGTCCAGCCATGAGAGCAAGGCTCCGCAAGCAGAGCCTGGAAACCGGCAAAGCACCGCCCATGGCCACGACCTTGAGCCCTTCTTTCGGAAAGTTCACATGGAAAAAGAGGGAGAATGTTCTGGCGAAGGAGGCGGAGAAAGTGGCCGCAGAGTTCATCAAGGAAGACGAAGAGGCTGCGAAGAACTCAGTCTCGGTGGAGGATTCGTTTGCAAAATCTATGGCTGTTGCTAAGGAGATCGCTGAGAAACTGGGGGGCTGCCAACCCATGCCTCCTCCCTGGGTGTCCAATGGCGCCAACCGGGGAAGGATCCGACCCAACCTCCCTGCACCCGCTGCAGTACTGAGGAGAGCAGCCATGATGGGTAAACCTGCACCTCTGAATACCTTCCTCTCCATAAGACCTCAAAACACTGGTTTAGCAGGGCCTCTTCCAAAAGAAGGACCAATATTCTCTGATGGTCTCACAAAGGCTCTGGTTGCTCAGACCGCACTGCTGGAAAACAAACCTCCGCCACCAATTGGTACACCAGGGACATCTGGTGCTATGCCTGCACCGGCGGTGTCAGTGCCTGCACCATCTGAGGCTAAACCTCCGCCACAGGTGTCAAAACCACCACCATGTGAGGTTAAACCTCCACCGCCAGTGTCAAAACCACCACCATTTGAGGTTAAACCTCCACCACCGGTGTCAAGACCACCACCATTTGAGGTTAATCCTCCACCGCAGATGTCAAAACCACCACCATTTGAGGTTAATCCTCCACCTCAGATATCAAGACCACCACCATTTGAGGTTAATCCTCCACCACAGATGTCAAGACCACCACCATTTGAGGTTAATCCTCCACCGCAGATGTCAAGACCACCACCATTTGAGGTTAATCCTCCACCGCAAATGTCAAGACCACCACCGTTTGGGGTTATACCTCCACCGCAGGTGTCAAGACCACCACCATTTGGGGTTATACCTCCGCCGCAGGTGTCAAGACCACCACCATTTGAGGTTAAACCTGCACCACCAGTTTGTAATCCTGCGCCACCCGTTTCTAAACCTACCCCAATCGAGGCAAAGCCTGCACCATCTAAAACTACCCCTGCGCCATCTGTAGCTAAACCTGCACAACCAACAATGATAAAGATAGTGGCTGACGTGGCAGCTCCCGGCGTCCCGGAGAGTGAGCAAACTCGCACGGTGTTTGTCAAGCCTCCACCTTTCATGAACAAGAGTGAAGGAGCTCAGAAGTCTGAGAAACATAAGAGTAACCTGGCTGCAGCCAAAGCCCAGGACTTGTTTAACATCTTCTACAGCAGAGATGCCCAATCAGGCACCTCCTCTGTCACTAAACTGGCAACAGATGCCAAAGCTGATGAGAGCAGCACCAATAAAAGTCAACTTCCTACCCTACAAGCACCAAAACCTCAACCTCAGGTTCAGCTTCTTACCCACTCCCAACTTCCACCTGTGGTCTGTAAACCTCCGCAGCAAGAGTCACCAAGTCCCCAAACCCAGCCAGACATTCAAATTGCATCCGTTTGGTCCTTGCAGCCCACCTTAACTCCAACACCTGAGGTGGCTCCATCTGAAACACAAAAGACCCAGCCAAAACTGGATCCTCCAGCCCAGTCTGAGGCTCAGAGTGTACCCCAAAACCAGTCCTTGACTCCTAAATCCCCAAACGCCTCACAAACCAAGCCTGCAGAGCTGGAGCCAACACTTCAAACTCCGTCCCAGCCCAAACCGGCTCCTCAGATCCAAACAGAACCCCAACCAGACCAGGACACTCAGCCCCCGTCCTATCTAGAGACCCACTCTGACACAGCTCCAGAAGCTGAACCCAAGCCAAGCCCCAAAACTAGAGGCAAGGCGGGTGGGGCAAAGAGAACCCCTCCTGCCCCCCGCCCTGTTCGACAAACCAGATCCCAAACCAGATACCAGACCCGGCGGCAGCAGCAGAGCCAGTCCGAGTCGGAGCTTGAGCCAGCACCAACTTCAGGAGATTCTGACTCGGCGGCTTCAGACTCAAAGGGTATGGACACGTCTGATCCCAGCTCTGAGTTGCAGCCAGGGGAGGGGGCAATCAGCGAGGAGGACCCTCAAGCAAAGGAGATCACCCCTGAAACCCTGGGCCTCCCCTCAGACATGACCTCTCTGAGCTTTGATTATGATTTTAACTTTGAGTAGGAGCTGACCGGACTGTGTGACAGGGTTTCTTTAAAACTCATTCCAGGAAGTCTTTGATCAATAATTTACCGGTCTCGAAGGCAGCTGGCGAGAAAGACACTGACGGACTTGAAACTTTTAAAACACTGACCTTCATATGTTTAAACGACCAGTTTGACGTTTAGTGACATTCGTTGTCCGTCTTCTCCGAAGTCTTGATGTTTCAGATGGATATCAGTTTCAGTCCTGTGCATCCAGTACAGATGTGAGTCCTGGACGTCTCTAGACCTACAATATTTTAGTAATATCAAAAACTCCCCTAAAGGGACAAATCACAACAATGAATGTAAGAATATTTACTAAAAAGTATTTCCTTTGAGTTCTAAACTAATTTATGTGGCCAAAAGGTTCGGGTCTGTTGTTCAAGTTCAGGTTGTCAGGGTCGACCCAATCTGGGGTCATTGTTGGTAAAAAAATAAATAACAGATACAGAGCCGGGGGGCTTTTTTTCTTTAATTTCCAAGATTAAAGTGGTAAATTCACAAGAAAAAACTTTAATATTCTCTGACATTATAAAGTCACAAATTTATGAGAAAAAAACACAAATTTACAAGAAAAGAACTCAGATATTCTGACATTACAAACTCGTAATTTTGTGAGAAAAAACTCAGCGAATTCTCTTGAGATTAAAGTCACAAATGTATGAGAAAAAAAACTCATCACATCACAGACGCCGCAGCTTGCCATGTATTATGCCTGCAGTGGATGCCCTAATTAAATTATACGAAATACTGGTTTTAGCCCAGAATCACCGTATTATCATAAGCATCCGGACTTTGAAGAAACATTGCTGTGAATTGGACCTGTTAAGAAGAAAACAACATACTGATTTGGGTGAGGGTGATAGCTTTTTTGCATCAAATTTACGACTTTACAAATATAATCTCAGAGGATATCCGAGTGTTTTTCTCATGAATTTGTGAGCTATTCCTCGTAAATTTACCACTTTAATCTCAGAGAATATACGTTTTTTTCTCGTCAATTTAGAATGCTAACATTATTTTTTACCAACAAGGGCCCTAATATGCAGTCGTAGGGGTCCCCCCCCAAAGGGTCACAAAATAATTTCAAGGAGTTGGAAGACGATTAACGGGACAAGAAAGCTATTAAATTAGCTGTATTTTTGTATTTATTTTTTTCAGATGTTCCTCTAATCTGCACACAAATAATCACTTTTTTTTTAAACCCACGGAAATATGGAACCATTATGTGATTTAAAGGGTCACAAGTGAAAGTTTTGGAAATATTCATGAAAAATTTGGTTCTATTGTCACAAATCTATCTGGTTTAGACCAAACTGATATCCACCTTGTCACCTGACTTTGTGGAATAAATGTGAAACTGTTCCTTTAAAGATCACAGTTCTGTCTTTGTCACATTTCCACAGATAAAATGTCTCCTCCTGCAGGTAAAGTACCAAACACACCGCCTGTTGTTTCTCTTTTTTTCTACTCAAGTTTATTTTTGCTCTTTAAAATGACGACGAGTTAAATGAGTAAAAGTCGGACCAAAAGCAGCTCAGTTAGTTCACGTGTTGACTGAAGATCTGGATTCCTGTTAAACTGCACCAGGTTTGTGTTTGATGATCTGAGGTCAGTGCTCATGTGCGTCGGTCAGAATAGAAACTCGTCTCGTAAAGTTTTGTTGCTTCAAGTAGTTTTAATAAAAGTTAGTGGAGAAACAACAGCAGGTCTCCGGTTGTGATTATTATACCAAACATTTTTCTATCATGCAGAACTTTTCCTCATGATCAGTGGTGGAATGTAACTAAGTACATTTACTCAAGGACTGTACTAAACTACACATTTTAAGTACTTGTACTTTAGTTGAGTATTTCCATTTTCTGCTGCTGTATACTAAATATATTGCACTTTTTACTGCACTGCGTTTGTCTGACAGTTAAAATAAACAACTGAAGCTTGTAACTCATTTTGAAACATATTTGTAATATTTTTAAAGATTAAATAGGGAATATTTCTTTTTTTTTTTAAATGAAACATTTCGAGGAGAACGTCGTAATATTTTGACAAAAACATCTGAATATTTTTAGACAAAAAGTCTGAATATTTAAATGCATCTTATGTGTAATATTTTTAAAGATAAAATTGGGACTATTTCAAGAAAAAAAATTGGACATTTTGAGAAAAAAGTGAATATTTGTAGACATAAAGTGAATATTTAAGTGCATCGTCACAAAGCTGAAAACAGTTGTTTTTAACACCATGAAAAGTTTGTAAATTTTCAGAGATACGTGGTTCTCACAGGACAGCGACGCTACAAACATGATGATCTTATAGAATATGATGCGTTGCTGCAGATTAAACTACAAACATATAATGATCTTATAGAATATGATGTATTGCTGTAGATTAAACTACCCAACAGTATAAAGGAGAGAAAATTAGCACAACCTT
>JAOVVB010252389.1:0-20191 GCA_028570985.1 Heterobranchus longifilis | reverse complement strand
TGCAGTACTTGCATACCATGTGTAACGCACTGTCCCATCATGCACCTGCAACTTCACTCATTCAAAAACATGTGATGCAATTTCCAAAACCCCAGAAACCCTGATTTCTTTTCCTAAGACACAAATAAACTGAGTTTGCAAGGATTGTCACTGATTTTCTCCCTCCATCTTTGTTTTATACTGCACTAAAAACACACTTTTTCAAGCTGAAGTACACTTAGTATTGTTTCAAGACTTTACTGAAACGTTGTTCACTAAAGTAAAACCGCTCAGATCTCTTTACTCTCACTATGTTAACCATTAGATTATCTGGTATAACAGTATGTACCAGGTATGTGTGTCCTAAGCATGGGACGATATAAAAATGTCATGTCATGAGTATCCTTGCCAAAGAAATAGTGAATCACGATATTATCCCAATAATCAACAAAATATGTTTAAAACTCTTACAAGGCACTAAAACACACCAGAATTACTTTACCTTACATTTTGCTTTGTTATGACGTTTTTCTTGAAAAAAATTACTTTTGTTTTTCTCGAAACATTACGACTTTTCTGTCAACACATTACGACTTTTTTTTCTGGAAAAACATTACGTCATTTCTCTCTCTCTCTCTCTCTATATATATATATATATATATATATATATATTGCATCACAGTGTATTGTATTGCATCACAGATAGACACTGTAGTAAACTGCAGTCAATTTGTGAGGATATTCACGATATTCATGATTATTCTAATGGAAATTCACCACGATCAACTTATTGTGAGTGTTTTTTAATCACGATCCACGATAAGAACGATTATTGTCCCATCCCAAGTGTGTCCATTCATAAACCTGTATTCATACACAGAAGTTATGAATAACCACCCCCCCACTGACCTCCCAGCAGAGAAGTTCCTCTCCTTCTGTACCAGCGACAACTGCTGCTGGTCACCACCATCGACCTCCTGCTCCGCACGTAGCGCGGCATCGAAACAACCTTCTGCCACTCGCTCTACCACCAATTATTCTCTGTGTTATTAATGTCCATTCATAATCTTTATCTTACTGCTTTTCTTTAACTATTTCTCAAAACATTCCTTGTTCTCTGCCTGACAACATCTGACCGTTAAACCAGGATGAGTCAGGAAGGCCACATGACTGGAGGGCACGAAGGTCAAGGCAAAGGGATGTACAGGCACAGCTGACTGTGTGTGTGTGTGTGTGTGTGTGTGTGTGTGTGTGTGCGTGTGTGTGTGTCAAATGCTGCCTCCTCTCCGGTTACCAGCCCTGTTTAGGTTGATTCATTGTTGGACTTCCAAAGCTGTAAATGCCGAACTTGAATCAAAGTAAAATTCTGACAATGACAACTCAACTTTAGTTTCTGTTTAGACATAAAGAAACACACAACGCATTCTCAGAAACCCTTCATATAATATCATATGAAAAGTATTGCACAGCAGTTCGTAAATATCATATGAACATGTGTCTCATTTTAAAAACACGTGATAGACGCGTCATTAACATCGCGATTAACGTTGTGAAACTGGACTAATTCGGTAGGTTTAGGCAATAAAGCGACTTGGTATTGTTAGTAAAAACCACAGGAATTGGCATTAAAATCCCTGTTGTGTTGCAGTGTGCATTGTTTTTGTCACAGTGTGTGTTGTTTTTGTTCATATGTTGTTTGTTTGTTCCATCCTTACTATCAGTTCTACAGAGCGTTTTAGCATCTTTTAACTTTCTCTGTTCGCATCTGCGTTATATCTCGCCACAGCGGGCAGCTGTTTTCGCCAAAAAAGCTGTGATAAGTTGGGGGAAACCAAAACAGAGAAAAGAGAGTGAATTGTGGACTTGCATTCCTCAGGTTGCTGGATGTGTAAATTGGCAACAAATTTGCCACAAACATCGTATAAGGTGGTCATATGTCAGTTTTCAAAGGTAGCTCATTTGATTGGAAAGGCACGGTATCCTGAATGTAACAATTTCAATATAAATATCTTAGTAATAACCAGCAGTAGTAACTAGTAACCAGCAAAGCAAATGTAACTGAAATATACAAACATTTGTGTTTTCAGCTTGTGCTCTTTAAAATATATATATATATCAATCTATATCTAATCTATTAATATTAACATGTTTATAATAATTAATATGTAACTTCATTGCAACCTAAAAGTCAGTCAAATACATCGTGCTAGTATCTCGCTTGTGAAACGTGGGTAAAAGGTTAATTGACAGAAACGAGGATGTATAGCAGCCACAAGACCCTAATTGCGGATAAAGTTTGACTTTTTCACACTAGAAAATCTGTGTTTGTTATGCTATGGTTTATGATATTGCAGATGAATGCCTGTTGAGCGGTTGTCCTGAGGCATTGTGGGGAATTAAATTGATGTATAAATTGGCGAAGAAAGGTGAGATTAATTAGCCTGTATAATATCTTCAAAATAACCAGTTTGAGTGTGTTGGTAGCCATGTGGTTACAGCGCATGCCATGTAAATGCAACATAGCGGGTTCGATTCCAGCCTTTGTTGCATGTCATACCCCCCTCTTTCACTCCTCCCCATTTTTACTCTGTCATCTGTCAAATAAAGGCGAAAATTATGAGAAACTGCCTCGGTCAAAATTGAATAGGCCTATACTTGACTTGCACATACCGGTACTAAGCACTTGCACATACATATGAAGTATGTAATGTAATGTAATGCTGCTCTCTGCAGCACCACACTCTGTGTTCACTCTGTATTCACAAACATACTCTCAGAGAGATCCTAAATTAGCCTAAAAAAATCTAGCAAGGAGGCCTAGTTTAGGAGAGATTTAGGAACATTCTCAGAGTAAGGAAGGGACGGAAACTGGGGGTGTAGTTGACCCTGTTGCTGTGTATGACTCATTCTTTTAGAAAGCTGTGATTGGTTGATCAAACAAAAAATGTGTGACTGGTTGATCATAGACAGACAGACAGACAGAGAGACAAATAGATAGATAGATCGATCAATCATCAATGCTCGATCGATCTATAGCATCCTCAACTTAGATGGATATGACACCTTAAATGTTTTTCAATGCGGTTTGGTTAAAAACATTAACCACATTTGAACATTACATCGTGGAAACATTATGGTGTATACTATGTTAGAAATGTCATGATTTTCTCATAAAATGCACAAGAGCTTACCCGCTGTACAATTACTGTTAAGTGGGAATTCTTAGAAAACATCATACTGTAATTCTAAGAATGTTCTTAGAATTCCCTCACTAGGAGCAACTCTGGATTAAGAAGCTTTATGAATACGGCCCCAGATCCCTTCCACCTAAATCACACTACAAAGCCTCTAATTGGCATCCAGCTTTGCACCCTAAAACTTCAGACACTACAGGAGCATGGTGAAACATGCCTGTCTCCGTGCTCCTCTGTTAATGGAACAAGCTTGTCTGCATGAGACCGTTTAATTCAAGCTGCTGCGTGATCATTTCTTGGTGCCAGGCCAGCAGGTGAGGACTACACAGCCACAGTATCCTGCCCCATTATCCAGCAAGGACCTCGACTCTGGTTCCCACAACATATTTCTTTAATAATTTGACTCATTTCTCAGAAACGCGCAGGTATGGATTTCATTTGTTGCTGTGAAGAAACAGCTACATGTTACATACGTTTTACAATTCATAAAGAAAACATGCAGCTATTAAGTCATTTTGAATCTCAGTGATTTTTAAGTGCTTTGTGGAAAATCTGGGGACCCAGAGGGGTCTTTTGAAAAACTCACCCCCTTAAAGATTAATTTTGCAGCATTTTGCAGCAGATGTACAAAGAGAGAAAAAAAAATGTACCAAAGGTCGTCAGCCGGCATCAAACTCACCCCTCCAGTATACGATACAGTATGTGCTGAGCTGAGAGGGAGACAAAAAGTCACTGAACCCCATAAACATCACTCAGCGTACTGCTACAGTGGAGCTGAGGCACAAAGCATCGCTCGCAGCGGGACAATGTGCTCGAGGATAATCAGCTCAATAAAAGTACATCTGCCTTTCACACTGCTGTATACTGGGACCGCACAGGGACACAATGTCCTGTTGTGTTTTTATGTGTCGCTCCTCTTGACAAATACTTGAACATTAATCTATCCCTCTGTACATGGAGATTTTCTCCTTTATTGCTGGGTTTACTGAAGGAAAATGCCAAGTGAATTTTAGAAGAAGTTATTTTCATGTGCATCCATTGTCAAGGCAAGGCAAGGCAATCACATTTATAAAGCATATTTCATTACAAGTGAACTCAATGTGCATACATGGGTATGTACAGAAAATAATAAATATAATACAAGAAAATGCAATAATAACAAAAAAGAAAGAACACAAGGAGATTTAACAAAAAAAGTCTTAGTATTCCACTTACTGGAAATGTACATGTGCTTTCAGTCACTTCTTGTGGCCTTCATCAGCAGATGGAGACAGAGGTTACAGTCTTATCCCAGCATATGTTATCTGAAATTTAGGTCACGTGATAATAACTGAACTATCTCCATGACAACTGAGCAAACTTCACCCGTTGATAATGCCATGACTTTTCTGCCAAAGATAATATTCATGTGCAAAACTGTACTTAAAGGTCCCATATTGTAAAGTATTGTAAAGTGAAGCATAATAAAGCAGGTCCAGGTACTATATAAATATTGTGAAAATATCAAAACATCCAATCCACAGAGAAATGCACACAGCCCGTTTTCAGAAGCTGTGCCTTTAAAACGAGCTGCCAGCACTTCTATACGGTTGTGATGTCACAGCTATACTATATATAAGTAGAAAGTACCGTTACAGTCATTCCCAGCTGACAGTGTAGAGATGCAGAGAGCGCAGATGCAGAAGACCTAGAAACGCTGACCAATCAGAGCACAGAGGGCTTTTTTGGGAGGGGGACTTAAAGAGACAGGTGCTAAAACAGAGCGTTTCAGACAGAGGGTGAATACAGGTATATTCAGATAGACAGTATGAGAAAATGTGTTTGTTTTTTGTTTTTGTTTTTTTACATTAAAGCATGTAAATTAGAAACCTAAAATACAAGTATGAACCTGAAAATGAGCATAATATGTACTTTTTAAGTAAACTATCTGAGTACTTCTTCCACCACTGGATAGAAATCCCATTTTCTGCTTTAAATTACTTTGACAAACGTCTGCAGACAGTTGAATCAATCACTGTTTCGGCATGGACTTCCTCCAGGTGTGTTAGCGGCTGGTTGAGATGACCCCTCACAGACATACTTTGACCCCTCACATCGCAGTACAGTGACGGTCCAAAGATTCTACTGATATAGTCTGCATGATTAGAGGCCTGGGTTAGAGGGAGCACTCCTAATCTCCTAATCTTTTACTCTGTTGTTAAAACTCTCTCACTCTCTCAGCTGTCCTCACCTATACAATCTCACATTGACTTTAGGGGGCGTGTCAGCCTCACACAGGCCATGTGTTGGCTAGTTGGTCATGTGACACCTCCCCCCCCAGAAAACACCACATTTGTATGCCTATATAGGCCTATAGTTACTTACAATTTCCTCCATACCCCTAAAAAAAGAAAATACAGTGATTAAATGGTGCTTCCTTTATGCAGACTCTACACTTTCTCAGTCAGATCCAGTTTTTATTTCTCTCTCTTTAATTGAAATCACTGGTTATCTAGATACAGTCCAAACAAAATGTCACACCAGTACCCAATGACAGCTTAGCCTACTTTAATGTCTGTGGTACTCGGGTTTATGGCGAGCTTATTTTATACTTAATCGTATTTTATCTCCCATTACATCACTACAACGCTCCTACAATATGCCAGCTTTTGCCATATATGACATCTTTGTGTTTGTGTGTCCTGATAATATAGTCTAGGTTTAATATAGTTGAAAAATCGTTATCAAGAATCCATCCGGACATTTAATGAGTCTGCTGCTGAATCCTTCTGCTAAATATGAGTCGTGAAGGGAATTTAATTTCGGTCGACTGATAACAGCCAGAAGATAACAGCCTCTCGTCGCAGTTGGACTCGGAGACCTCGGATGCTTTTTTTTTTTCTATAAACAACCACTGGTCTGCTCTCAGGAAGTACTGTATGAATATTAATATGGATGCAAATACACAGTGAGGATGCCCAGCGCTTGAACCAGCACAGCGCGCTGATATCTGCGCATTTTTGTTTTGACGTTTTGTTTTTTTTCTCTGCTCATGCCTGAACTGAAAGCATGTTTCTTTCGCGGAGGTCGCGCGCTGGAGCCCTTTTTCTGAAGCACGCAAGGATGTCGTTTTACCTGAGTGTTTGCAGAGGAACATTTTGTAACGTCGCATTGAATTGCATCATGGTTTTCAATCAGATCTCACACCGGCCAGGCTACACCGAGCCTCGGTAGTAAGGCTACAGTGCGCTGTTTATCATAAAAATGGAAGACCTTTCACGTCAAGAAAAGGCGTCAGTCCGGTGATATGCGTCTGAATAACTGATTTTTCATTTCCACGTCAATTGACACATCTGGGAAAGGATTTTTTCCTCCCCTCCCGTCTACCAAGACAGCTGTGTCATCAACAACCGGCGTGGTGTTGTTGTTGTCTGATTTTTACGAGCCTGGGCAACTGGATATCGGCGTAGTCTGCCTCTGCGCCAGCCATAGGCTACCCACTTACTAAGGTAGGTATCACACCTTCGATAATATTATGTTTTGCTCCATAAATCAGCTGTTTACATCGTGTAGCCTACATAGCCAGCTGTCATAGTCAAAATGCACGGTCTGCCTAATTAGCAGCAGGGAATATGATGCTGTATTGCGGAGGAGACGCACGGGGCCTGATGGCATTTTACGCGTAAATTTCAAGAAATACAAGGTTGACAGTGAGCCGCTGCGTGTTCACAAGCCGAATTATTCAACCTTGAAGCCTCACAGTCCATGACGGTGAATATAAGGCCTGCATTTTAGCCCCAAACACAAAAGAGATGGAAAGATATGGCAAGACCGCCGCGCAGTGCAAACCCACAGAGCCCGCGTTTAAGTTAAGTCGTGACAAGACCTTATAAATATTTCACCAAAAAACAAGCCTCCATCAGCTGACTGGTGATGCTGGAGCATGCACGGCGTTAATCACATCCCTACACCACATCAGTGTGAGCGCGAGGAGCCTCGTTCTGCAAGGCCACGGTGCAAAACATCTGCATGTTTATGGATAATAATAACAATAATAATGATAATGATAATAGGAGTATAGCAGGGTTAGTTATGTGGTGTGAATGGGCGGTAGTTACTCTGTACTCTGTGTGTGTGTGTGTGTGTGTGTGCGTGCGTGTGTGTGCGTGTGTGTGTGTGTGTGTGTGTGTGTGTGTGGCCAGGTGAGGATGTGTTGGCGCGTCTTTGAGGTGCGGGAGAGGCAGGCGTCTGGATGAGGGGAGCCTCGATCATCACATGTGTTTTTAAAGGAAAAAAAGCTGCTATGATAGCCGATAAACTGCCGCAGTATATCATTTATGAGACCATCCAAAAGGGTCGAGGGGTTGGGAATTAAACGTGAAATTAAGGTTAGTCAACACTGTTTCTTCCCCCTCTTTTTTTCCCGGGCGTGACGGCACTCAAAACGAGCATCACTCACACTGGGAGATTTCTTCCTCACCACCCTATACCACAAGCTTAAAGAGCCAATAGGCTGCTAAAAATGAAAACGTTTGTTGTTGTTATTTCTCTGATTGGCTTTAACCTCTCTCTTCCGATTTTAAGAATCAGAGAAGGCTGCTTGACTTAGCTATATTGAATTGACATTTTATTTTGAAATAAGTAGTCACGTGTCAGGAGACTGCCTGCTACAAAACAAATACAATGTGGAACTTTAAAAGAATTGGGTGCAAATATCACAAGCCTGAAAATCCTACTGAATATTACAGACATGAATGTAGAAATAGTATTTTTCTTTCGGGATGATGCACCAGCATGTTGGATATTCACTATCTGCCTATAATTGAACTGAAATATAAAATGAAACTAATTACCAGTCAGTCTTGCTTGACCTTGGAGCTGAATATGACAGAAAATCACCTTCTATACAGTGCATGCTGAGAATAACCGATCCAGATAAACAGGATGTGATATTGTCTCTTACGCTGTTTGTTTTAAGCACTCCTTGGTACAGATAGAGGAGAGCAGGGATGGTTTACAGCAGCTGTGACTTTGGGGTCATTGAGTGCAGGCTGTGAGCCACACATACTGTGCAGTGTGTCTTGAATGCAGAAGGAAAAACGGGGCTCGCACAACCTGCCGTTGCTCGCCTGGTGATCCCAAATTCAGTCCAGAAATGTGATTAAGCTTTTGAAATATATCTATAAAGGAACAACCACAGTCTTTTTTTTTTTGATGAAATTAGCCAGAGCTCATGATGCATTTACAGAAAGAATAAAACATGACTAGTGTTTAGGAGAAAGGATTATGACTACATTTGAGCTTTACTCCATAAAGTGGGTGATTCAGTTGCTCTGACCGGTGGTGTATACATCATGTCTGCTTCCACAACGGATGAGCAATTCAGTTTGGAAGATTGAATAAAACACAAATATACCGGATCCATGAGGGCGAGGGGAAGGCCCACACAGGGCCAGAGAGGAGAGGGACTGATGGATGTGCGACAGACGTGGCAGACGCTGACATTTTAAGCCCATTTCTGTAGTCGAGTGGATACCCCTGTCTGGATGAGCAGTAATGGATTTTTTTTTTTTTTTTTTTTTTGCTGTGGGATTCTTGGAGCACCCAAACAGATTGTTTCCCTTGAGTTTGAGCAGCAGCAGGTCAATAGGTTGGTAAAAGTAATATAAATGGCTATACTACAGTCCAGTCGTGCAGGTATTTCAAAATCAATAGCACTGTCGACGTGTTTAGCTGGCTTCAGTGTGCATTTGTTGTTTCTTTAAGGGGAGAGCAGGTGCTTCTTCCATCTGTGGTTGCACCATCTTGATTCTCTCAGCTCTGTCAGAGGGAGATGGCATCAGGAATGATGGAGGGAGACTGTTTCCACTGCAGAACGTGAGCAATGTGAGTGACTGCTATCAGCTGAAAAATGAATGATTTATAAACTGTGCTTCTGGCTTTGTGTTTATGCAGTTTAGATATCTGTGGTTTTCTGGTCTAAGCAGTAATTGACTTTGTTTACTGTGAGCAGAAAAGATGAGTGTTCAGTGCAGAGGTATAGTTAAAGTGTGCCCCTAGTGGTTTTGGATTGAATCTTGCCACAGTGTTCTCTCCCATCCCTCTGCTTCATCCCCCTGTACTTTCCTGCTGAGTAAATAACACTCTGCTAAAAGTGATTGAATAGCCCAGTAGAGCTGAAAGGATTAGTCGATTAATGCATTTGTTTATTGACAGAAAAATAATCTTTTCAGTCATTTTTCAAGCAAAAAATAGTAAAATAATGCTCAACGTTCTCATGTTTCAGCCTCTCAAATGGGAGGATTTCCTGCTTCTCTTTGTTGCATATAATAGTAAAGTGAGTAACTTTGGGTTTTGTACTTTTGGTCAGACAAAACAAGACATTTGACATCACTTTATTCTTTTCTTTTTTTATGACATTTCATAGACCAAACAATAAATCTAAAAAGACAAATTAATCAGATTCATCGATAATTAAAATAATCATTAGCTGCAGCACTACAGCCAGTGCACCCCCTTTTAAAAAAATAACATGACTGGTTTGTGTAAAAAAAAACCCATCTGTACTGGTATCATGTCTGTTTACATCTGTGTTTAGATGATGGGAAACTTGTATTATTCCACTTCATATGTGTAGTTGTTAGCTGCATCTCCGAATTGTAGCCTAATATATTCTGGATGTGCCGGTTGAGTGCCATGCCCTTTTTTTGTTTTTAATTAGTAGGTTAGTTAATCTACTGCTAAAGTGGTAGACTTATCTATTAAATTTCCTTGTATACAAAACGTATAACACTTCTAATTAGAAAGGGAGTTAGTATGTTTATGTTTCAAAGAACAGAGAATATTGCATTAAGAAGTGGAAAAGTGGAGCTTTTCACAACATTATAGGAGACTTTAAAGGGACAGGTTATAAGAGGCTGGTCAAAATTTGAAACAGCAGAGATATCCTGACTTTTAGTCACTCGTACGTCTGGATGCTACACTTCCCATAATGCACCTAGAGAGCGTCTCATGCTCCCTTCCTGGTAAACTTCACATTATGAATTTGTCCAAGAACAAGCTTAGGTAACCCTGGTGATGTCATAGTGACATCATCCGTGTTATTTTCTCAGACTTGACAAAGCTCCTCAAAACGACGACATCAGACACTTGTTTTCACAGACTGAGAAACTGAAAACTGGTGGAGTGCCCCTTTAATCTTAAACCGTCTGTCACTAATGTAGGTCAAATTGATTTAATTTCCTAAACTACTGTTTTTTGTATTGTATATTATCATAATGCTGTGTATTGTTGAATGAGTTCCCATCAACATACAACCCTCTGTGTTCCTTGTGCATCAAATCATCTTTTGCAGTCACCGTGTTGAGTTATAAATAGGTCTAAAGGTGTAAAGGTTCTCTCTGGTGGCTCCTTGATTAAAGGGCATGCCATTTACCAGCGATGTCCTGGGTACAAATCCTGCCCTGGACATTGTTAGATCTCACCCCCCTTTGTCTTCGGTCTCTCCTGGCTCTTTACTCACAGGCTGTGCAGTAAAGAGAGGGAGAAAAAAAAAAAACAGAATTGAATGCCATTAGACTTTTTCAGCTGTGTCTCCCACTCTCAACTCCTCCTCTCTAAATAGATATCATAAAGGCACAGATTGCCTGCTCTCCTTTGGAAATTGTTGTCATGTTTTGTCTGATAGCTTTCTATTTTTTTTTACATGATGCACTAGATGCAGGGGCTGAAGTTTTTAAATGCACAGACATCCCCTGTATACCCACTTGCTCTAATGACCACTGAGTTCTCGGTGCTTTCTTTGGGGGGCTTCCCTCTGCAGACACGCTGTTGGATGTTTGTTGGCTCGCTGAAGTCATACATGCGTGTCCCGTGTCTGACCGGAGGATGTCCAGGATGTACATGTCCAAATGAACCAGTGGAAAATTCAAATTAAATGCCCCCCTTTTTTAAATGCCTTTTTTCTGGATTGTAAGCATCTGAGAGCATCCAGTCTTCATTGCAGTGTGTAGTCAAGAGTAATGATGTGTGGTAATGATTTCCTTGAGGCAACTCATCTTTGTTAATTTCCCCTCTGTTTTCTTCTCCTCATTAAACCTTTCAAAGCCATTCACATGGTACCGTGCAAAATAAATAAAGTTAGGAGGCTACAGTTACTCCTCTCTTGTTGGCACAGAGGTCCCATTCTCAGACCATGTTAATCACCACCTATTTATCTCTATCTGCACACTATCTTCCACATGGATACACGTGCAAGTGTTTGGGACAGAAAGCAAATATGTTTACACATGTTTGTGTGCCATTTATCTTTTTTTTTTTTATTATCAAGAAGCCCTTAGCAAAGTCATTTCAGCATCATGATGTGAGTCATTGGCAAGATATGGAATTACTAGCGGAGCACGTTGTAGCTCTATTTTTGAATTATACATGTTTCAGCATGTTTTAATGGTCCAAAGTGTTTTAGAGTCTTGTGTTAATGTCCCTATTCTCATTAATGTGCTGCATTTATGCCAAAGACCTTGAAAAGACCTTGACTAATGTTCACTGAATCATAAGGAGGCAGTTGTGTGTTGCAAACAGTGAAAATGTATGTTCCAAAAACATTGTTGTCCTCACGTGTCACTGCATTCATGGGTCTGAAACTGACGTGGAGCATAATTGTTGTAGAAGTATCTCACAGCGGTAATTCATCGTCTGCGACATTTTGTAAAGGTCACCAGCAAAAAAACTCAGGGTTCAGCAGCCGTGTTGTAAAATAGGTGAGTGTACACAGCGGCTTCAGAAATGCAAATCTGAATGCAGGATGACTTAAGTATGTGTTGTAAATGTCAGAGCGACCCTCGTTTGTACTGAAAAGAAGCCCGGCTGATTGGCCCGGTGGCAGCAGATTTTTCTCACTGATTTCAAATACAAAGATGGTGGAGAGTTAAAGAAGGGGGTCTTAGGGCTGGGCCATTAATACAATACAATTATTTTCAATTATGAGTTTGGCTTCCAACTATTATGAAAACAAGATAATCGAGATAAAACGATTATTGGGCCACTTTTCGTTTCGCATTGAAGCTCTCAATTTTTCTTGTTATAAATCCAGCGCACCCCTTTCCTTTACAGAGGTGCACTTTTGCATGTTTTCGCTGAGTTACTGCTCAGAATATGTTGAATATAGTTTATCAAAATGTTGAATATATGTTTAGGAGTTTTTAGTAGGTTGTGGCGGTGCACTAACATTACAACATAGTTGATCTTATTTATTTTGATGTAATTTATTTGAATATTATTTAAATGTGTATATATATTTAGCCTATATATTTTTTATTTATCTGTTTTTTTCCCCTAGCGTTGATTAAATAAATTGTTAGTTGACTAACAACTTTTGTTGACTAATCGATCAGTTGATCAACAGATCTGTAAAGTGTTTCTCCACAAAGAATCATGCAAAAGCACCACTTTAAATCTTGTGTTTACCAGAGATGTGCTCATATGTTTCTTGTAAATAAGTCGTTCAGCGTAAAAAAGCATTAAAAAAAAAAGACTTATCTTTTAGTTGACTAAGTCCAAAACGACCGATTAGTCGACTTGACTTAAATTCTATTTAAAGTTCAAGAATTCAATTCACTGTTAAAAAGACTTTTTGTTTAAAGTTCAATGAATGTGTGATGTTTTCAAAGTCAATGAGTAATCGTGTTAAATAATCGTGATCTCAATATTTCTCCAAATAATCCTGATTATGATTGTTTCCATAATCGAGCAGCCCGATGTGATCTTAAAGTCATATCTATACATCATATATGTGGCCTATCTACCCAATTTCTGTTGACCAAGTATTTTAATTGTATTTTAATTTATTATAATCTCTGTTCCAATACTGGGTAAATTAAAATTTGTTTCAAAATGACAATTTTTCTACACAATTACTGGCAAATTAACAATGCTGCTTCAGAGCAATGTGCCGAGAACATTGGTGCATCGAAAACAATGACACGGTTGCAGCCGATATAACAGAGGTGAGAGTGTACCAGTGTTACGGACTCGTTTCTGGATGACCACTTGGGCCAAAGCAAGTCTTCTACACAAGCCACTCGTAATCCTCTTGATAAAGTCAATGCTATTTCTCCAGCTGCTATTATGGGAAGTACAATATATAAGAAAACACCGCCTGAATAAGAGACCCTGCAGTGTGTAATCTGCCATCACCTGCCATTTGCCCCAGTTAGTGTCTTTTCATTTCATCACTGTCAGTGCAGAGAACAGCGGGAACGACAGGAATAGGAATTGCTCGAGTGAGACCCTGAGCTGAAAACCTGCCAATCACACCTGTAAAGCCAACGAGCCTGTACATTTTTACCACTTGTCTTGCTTTTCAGCTTGCACTACAGACCCTCAAAACACTCTTAGACATGTCCGACTTACTGATTTTCAACAACTCTAGAAAAGTGCCAGATGTGATTTTATTCACATACAAAAAAAAGAGGTGGCAGTGTGTATACATTACCAGCGATTAGCTTTGTCACTCAAGTGCTTTATTTTCTCAAACAAGTGCATCCAAAATGTCTTAACAAGATCTCTTCTTCTGAGTTACTGTCATGCTGGTGAACACTGTGGGGTGCAAACAACCGGGCCATAACAGACATGATTTGTATGTAATGAGATGAATGAGTGGGAGAGCTGTGTGGGCATGTGTGTGTGTGTGTGTGTGTGTGGGCATGTATGTGTGTGCATGTGTGTGTGCGTGTGTGTATGTGTGTGTGTGCATGCTTGTGCAACCTACGCTATGACTCGCTTATCGGGGGATTTTGAGCACAAGGACTAGGATGATTCAAATGTTGGAAGACCACTTGTGGCCTATATACCTGGTTTTACTAATCACACCAACGCTGCTGCTGCTGCATCTTTCAATCATTAGAAGGGCAGCTCAGCACGTTTGTTGTAATAACATGACTTATAAAGACAATTCTGATGTTTGATGTTTCTTACATTTTTAGATAGAAAGTCTCCATGTCCATTCTTCATTAGCCTCTCACTAAATAATGCACTGCAAACGAGCCTTTCTAAGGCAATTTAAAAGTACTAGCTCTTTTGAGATAAGCCCACTACAAGCTGCTGGGGGGCAAATCATATGTCTAGTTTAACAGTGATGTTGAGCTGATCCCTGTTTAGCTTTGGGCTAGTGGGCTTTGCTTAATTGTTGCTGAATAGTTTATGAGGTTTGTCTTGTTGGGGCAGTTACAGCCTGAAGCGCCCAGGGCTATGATGTTTTTAACTTCTTTTTTTTAATAGGTGGATCAAATAAATCAAAAGTGGGATTTGAATCAGTAGGCAGTAAGCACTAGGGGTGTAAATCCCACGTTTCATCACGATACATATCAATCCTTTGGGCAGCGATACGATATTTGCTGATGTCACAAAGTCTGATAGGATTTTGATTAAATTCAGGGGCTTGCCATCGATATGAGACAATATTATTTGTCCATTTTACACAATCAGTTAGATTTATATCAACCGGAGTTTGGTTGATATAAGAGTAAGATATAGATATAGAGTGCAGCAGGCTCTGCCAGTGATACAAAATGGTACACGCTCCTCAGTGGGTGCGGTCTCATTTGTAAGTGTAGTGAACATCATGTGGATGGATGAAAAGTTATATTTGCACAATTTATTTATATTAATTTTTGCTAACATATATTTACACAGCTAACAGCCATATTTAGCATCACAATAATTAGTTATCTGCGGCGTTCACAGACATTTGTTGACGTTGGGTTGCCAGATCTCGCGAGAGTTCGTTGCTGAGACAGAAAAAGGTCTCGAACAAAGTTAATTTTCTTCTGATCTGTCGGTCTGAAAAATGCCATTTTGGTGTCAGATTGTTCAGGAGATATGTGGTTTGTGAAAACTGGGTCCAATATTTACTTTGGTGACTATGGGGAGAAAGGATGGATCATAATCTGTGTTCACTCCTCCCATTGGAATCAATACACTCAGACCTGCTGCTAGTCTCCTAAAGAGGCGGGGCCGTAACTAAACACACGCGACACAGATACAGGAAATGACTCCGAGATGGGGGGTCTCGGTTTATCCGCAGCCTCTGAGGTAGGGAAGGGACTTTGAGAACGGGGACACGGACTTACGGTGCGGACAGGAAGTAAAGCTTTATCCCCGCACTGTTTGGTAAACCCGGCAGACTATATAGACCCACAGGGAACAACTTGGGCAAAAACCAACCTGGAGCTGCAGTGGATGTGGTGATTTAAAAGGGAAATGAGGGGAAATTGCATCCTCGGTCCGCAATCAAAAACTAATATCCCCTCTCCATCATGTTCCAAACATTCCCCCTCCTCTTCCCATGCATTAAGTACACTTACACTAATGACTCCCTGAAACAATAATCATTTGATATTAGAGTTTCTCCCCTCTCTTGGAGAGTAATGCTCATTATTTCTCGCTGTTATTTCAGAGGATGTTAGGGGCGTGTGTTTGATGAGCAGGGCGTGGATTTGGCAGTGAGGGGGTGTGGAGGGTTTCCTATAGAGAGAGAGGCTGCTGCTGCCAAGGAGCCACGGGAGCGCACAGACGGCACGGAGGAGCGGGACATCCATTCACAGCCACCTTTGGGGAACTCAAGTTCTTGAAGAATCTACAAGTTGTCTCTGATGGAGAGCTGACGAGAGAGACGAGGGAAATGTGGAGCTTTTTGACGCGCGCGGTGCCAAGTTTTGCGCCATTTGCCGTTGTGGCACGGTGATTTTATTTTATTTATTTATTTTTTGTAATTTGTAACTTTTAATTGTCACAGTTTGGGTGACTTTTAAAGCATGACGTCCTTTGATGTGGCGTGTTTCCTGCGTTGTGCGTCTCATGGGGTGTAGTAAATGGAGAGCTGCGTGCAACTTTGGACACCTGCGGGTGCAGTCCAAGCTCTCCGTCTTCTTTACCATGATCATTGTCTTCACGTACCTCTTCTACTGCCTCAACGGATACTGCGACTCTTTGCCCAGGCCCGTTTATGACCAACGGAGTACTTTTCAAAATAAAATCATCCTAAATGATGGACATGACGCGTCGCAACCGCACCGCGCGTATAACAACGCGTCTCAGGTTGTGCGCGAGCAGCTGTCGGACTTGTCAAACAGCGACGCTCCATCTCACAACATCTCTATAGCGAATAATTTCGGCAGCAAAAAGTTTCCTCAGGCCATCATCATCGGGGTGAGGAAAGGTGGCACGCGGGCGCTGCTGGAGTTCCTGCGCATCCATCCGGACGTGAGAGCCGTCGGATCGGAGCCGCACTTCTTTGACCGATTCTACGATAAAGGACTGGACTGGTACAGGTAGGCTGATTTCTTTTTTTTTTTTTAATGATACAACAAGTCGTTAAATGTTTACCTAAAATCACGAGGTTTCCTGCTGTCTCCAAACGAGGAAACGACCGGAATAGAAAGGGTCAAAGGTCAGAGCAGAAGTCATGGACGCCTGATTACAAAGTTGTCGCTGCTTACTGTCACTTTCCACAAACTTAAAGTCCATTTGCGAAAACAGATAGGCTTATAAGCTATTCTTAAAATTAATAAAACAACACCAGTTTTGTATAATAGCCTAGTATTCCCTTGAGTGCACAATAAAAAAATAAAAAAACACGATTTAGGAAAAGCAAAACATTTTTTGAGATATCTTATCAATACCAGTTTGATTGATATTCCCTAAATTAGGCATAAAAAATGATTTAGGAAAGAAAAAAAACCTAACCTGGCACTTATTACTTTGTACATATTTATACAGTGTACTCACATCACTGCCTGTCTATGTACATATGTTATCCTGTTTAACCTGTCTTGTATATGTATATAGTGTGCATATTTTATATTTCAGTCGTAGTAGTAGTGGTAGTAGTCGTAGTAGTAGTAGCATTTTAGTATAGTGTATTTTGTATATTTTTGTATATTTTGAGCTATTTTAATTTTCTTTTTTTTTTAATTTATCTGTATTTTCTTATTTGTATTTTTATATTTATATATTTCTGTTCTTGTGCAATACCTGCTGCTCTATCTATCTATCTATCTATCTATCTATCTATCTATCTATCTATCTATCTATCTATCTATCTATCTATCATTGATTTAAGATGAATTCACCAGTGGTGTAAGAAGTACTCATTTACTTAAGTAAAAGTAGAAATACCATAGTCTGAAAATACTCCATTACAAGTAAAAGTCCTGAGTTCAAAATGTAAGTAAAAATACAGAAGTGAAATTATGAAGGAAAGATAAATATATATTTTTTCCAGCTGTACATGGACTATATTTACATGCATGCACACAAAT
Source organism: Heterobranchus longifilis (assembly GCA_028570985.1). Taxonomy (NCBI): domain Eukaryota; kingdom Metazoa; phylum Chordata; class Actinopteri; order Siluriformes; family Clariidae; genus Heterobranchus; species Heterobranchus longifilis. Next base: position 2,721 of record JAOVVB010252389.1, on the reverse strand, counting down.
ACAGATGAATCAGATGAAGAAATCTGAGTTAGTATGTGCTTGCTATTTTCAATTTAGATGACGTAATTATTATTATCACAATATCACGATATCTCGATATACGATTCCATTGAAAGACGGTAAATTATCATATTGAATTATTGCCCAGCCCTAGGCCTTAATGTGCGGCAGTAAAATCAGGTCATGTAGGGCAAATTGGCCCCCCTGCACCACAAGTGCCCTAAAAAGGTCTCCTCTAGATTCTTCTATATTAATTCTGAATTTGTTCTGCAATGCAAAATGTGCATAATATCTCTTTTATCTTCAGTAGTTGCACATTCAGTGTTTATCTCGTCTGATGGGGTGGATGATGTCTGATCGGTCAGAAAGTTAAATCTCTTTTTGTGTCTTTGGAATCTGTTTGACCTTCAAGCAAGTTTAGAAATATACATTAATAAATATATGACGATTTAAAATTGGGCACTTTTTTACACTTTTTACCATCATATATCAAAGACTTTTTGTCATAGTTTTTTTTTTCAACCAATCTGGGACCACAGTGGGGAAAATAAGGTTGTCACGCTACCAGAATTTTAAACATTTTCAATACCACAGCAAAAAGAAAAGAAAGTCTGGCAAACAAAAAAAGGATATTTCTTCTATTTTTTTATCATCAGCACACAGTGCTGGTACAGAAAAAGTCACTGAATATACAAACACACAGTTGAATTTCTTCCCTGTTGTTGAAAATGAGATCTACTTTTTTACAGCTTCGGTACTTTCGATACTAATGTGGATATCGTATCGTTTTAATGCGGTATTGAAAAAGTGTCGATACTTTTGACAATCTCAATGTAAAAAAAAAAAGGTGCTTTAGGTGGGATTTCCCTGTGCTGTCACCAGATTATTATCATGTATTTTCTAGTTTTCTACTTCTAGTTGCATCTTTTTCAAATCCTCCCACTTATTAGTCACATGAAGCATGTTTTTGTGCAGGCAGAAACACACCATCTCATGCGTGGTCAGTCCCTCTCCTCTCCTCTCTTCATTAATATCCCTCAGCACCAATAAGAGGCTCTGCTGATAGCTTCCAAGGATGGCAGCGTATTCAGTCCCCTGCCAATAAATTGCTGTTTATTGAGCTGACACGCTGCTTCCCTAAGTGTCAGTGTTGGTCCCCCGAGGGCCTCAGCAGCGCTCTGATCACAGAGGGAGGATGGGGTGTTGTGGATGGCGATAGTAGTGTGGATGACCCTCAGTCAGGTGTTTGCTGGAGGATCAGCCAAAATGGGCTTTTGGAGGTTGACAGCGATATTTCTCTTGTCACAGATATCGCCTCCTTTTTTACATTTTTTTTCCAATGAAACACAGACACGTGAAATTGTTTAAAGGCCCCCCCATATTGTAAAAGTGAGATCGGAAAATATGCGATAAAGTTGTTGAACATTGCGATAACGATATTACTCGCGATAAATAAACAGTTTATCAGTATATCAGTTCTGCTTTTCTGCTGCTTTCAGTATTCTGCTAAAATACAACAAATTGCTTGTTGAATTAAGAAAAAAAAACTGAAAGGAAGTTATTTCTGACATTATTTTATTGAACAAATTGAACATTGGACAGAACACAAAAGGCACCATTTAAAAAAAAAAAAAATTTAAAAAAAAGGGGAAAAAAGAATGACAGTATACATTTTCTACCGATACTCTCTTTCAACTAACTAAAAAAAATCCTGAGTGACCTTGAGTGTTTTTTGCAATATGTCGCAGTCTTTCGCGATGTGTTCATACTGCAATGATGATAAAAAAACGATATATTGTGCAACTCTACTAGGTGCTACATAAATACTGTAAAAGTATCAAAATGCTCAATCCAGGAACAAATGCACACAGCCATTTTCAGAAACTGCTGTCAGGACTTCTGTGAAGTTGTGATGTCACAACTATACTATCAACGCATTCTCATAAACCTTTCGTATGATAACGTATGAAAAGTATTGCACAGTATAATATATATACAAACATGTCTTCCGGTTTAAATACATGTTGCGGTCGCGTGATACACACGCCAATAACGTCGCGATTAACGTCGTGAAATGGGAATTATTCGGTAAGTTTAGACAACAACAACAACACTTTGTTAGGTTTAAGCAACAAAACAAGTTGGTATGGTTCTTAAAAAAAAACTGGGATTGCAATTAAATTGCATTAAAAGTCCTACTACCTACTTCTGGTTTTGGTACATGTCCCGGTCACATGATTTATGCGTCATTAACGTGAAACAGGAATAATTCGGTAAGTTTAGGCAACAAAACAACTTCTTATGGTTAGTAAAAAAACCACAGGGATTGTCATTAAAATCCCTACTTCCTACTTGATACATGTGACGTTTCCTGGGTGAAAGTCCTGCATGTGTTCGACGGAGCATTTCAGACAGAGGGCGAACTCATGTATATTCAGACAGTATGAGAAAAATGATGTAGTTTTTTGAACATTAAAGCATGGAAACCCAAAATACAAGTATGAACTTGAAACATTAGCATAATATGGGACCTTTAAGGATAGCAGCATGCAGAGAGACATTCATCTGGGTTTAAATTGATCAATAAAATGAGTGACAAACTTTTTTTTTTTTTTGCAAATTAAAGAATGTTTTTTAAGCAGCCGTTCATTTTTTGGGTGGACATGATATCTGATAGCACACAGAGATGAAAGAAAAAGAGACAGAGAGGGAGGGGGAGGG
>JAOVVB010252355.1:0-20199 GCA_028570985.1 Heterobranchus longifilis | reverse complement strand
GAAGACCCGGAAACACTGACCAATCAGAGCAGACTTGGCTTTTTCAGGAGACAGGTGCTAAAACGAGCGTTTCAGACAGAAGGTGAACACAGGTATATTCAGACAGACTGTATGAGAAAAATTATGTGTTTTTGAACATTAAAACATGTATGTAAACATGTAAAAACACAGTAGTGTAAGTATGAACCTGAATATGAGCATGACCTTTAACCCTCAGAGCACATTGGAGACTAAATGATGTCATTTTAAGCTCCTGGCTCAATGCAGACCAACAATAAAGCTAATTAACTACATTATTTCTGCACTACAGTGCAACAGAAATCATTCAAAGTCATTATGATAGTATCATTAGAGCTGATAGTGAGTCAGCTCGAGCATATTTTGCCTGTTTGTGCATGATTATGATGTGGATGTCCTTTATTTTCCCTCAGAGCACTCCGGGGTTCAGCGTAAGACCTCCGCTGTGGTGGAGTCCTTCAGCCAGGTACAGAAATCCCCCCAGATCCCAGAGGGAGACTCCGTCCCAGATTTTGAGGAGAAGCTGCGCCCCGTCACTGCCCAAGAGGGTGAGTTCATCTCACAGCATCTTGAAGTTTCAAGAAACGCCCTCTGCGTCCCCTAATATCTCTCTTCACATTATAAACAACTGTGGGCCCTTGAGACTCCGAGACAGAGCTACGTGTCAGCTAATTTTAGATCCTTACCCATAGTTTGCCTAGAAACTCTGGAAGACACAAGCTAAACTCCACTGGGAAGTAAAACTTTGCTGCTGTGTGAACTTTAGACAACAATTTGACTCTGTGGGTGAAGATTCTGCAAATCCACTCTGATCAAAGTCGGAAAGAAAAGACCTCACAAAGCTAAAAGATACTGTGATAAGAGTTTGTGTGATGCTCGTTACCTCCACGTTTTTTTTTCGTTTTTTTTGCTGCTTCTGCAGAATACAAGTGCCTGTTCTGCATAAGTGTTTGAACCTCACTCACTCAGGCTCTACCTGTGAATTATAGATTAAGAGGCCTCAATAGTCACAATATGCAGAACGCTGCAGAGTAGCCATAGCATTAGCATTCACTGGATGACCATAAAGGGATAGTTCAGATCTTTTGAAATGGGGTTGCATGAAGTAATCATAGTCAGTGTATTACCTACAGTAGATGACGGTCGGCACACCGCCAGCTGAGCAGTGATGGGACACACAGCAAAATGTATTTTAGCCACCTAATAAGATAAATATCTGTTTAAGTGCATGCTATAGAATATTTTCATCACTTTGCCGTGCCGTCATCCCTTTCCGACGGGGAACTGAAGCCGTTATATATCGAAGTTCAGAGTTGAGATTCTCGACTCTGATTCTCAAAGAAGTTTGCCATATTATGCTGTTAAATAGCACATATTGCTATAATCAGAGCAAAATATAAATGATACACATAACACATAATGCATAATTACACATCAAATTGTCTTAAAACATCAACAAACACTTTTATAATAAACAACGATGGCCGCCATGTTAGATTGTGTTACTGACGTCGGACCCAAATTTCAGACCTGTATTTCCGAGTTGGAGAACCGTTCATTTTTACAGGTCGGAGCTCGTTGTTTCCATTGTTCTGAGGTGTCTTGAACGCAGCAATACATATATGCTCTCTTCAAATCCACCCTTTGACAAAAACAGTGATTTTACCTCACAGAACTGCTGGTCTACTGCTGCCACGACTGGTTAGTTCGTTTGTGTTATTGTTTGACTTTGGTGTTTTAAAAGGGTTAGGAACTAAAAAAAAACTAACAAACAAAGTAACCGATTGGATTAAATCTGATTGGATTTAATGTTATGCTTGTTAAAAATACTTGATAATGCACCTGTTTGTATTTCTTCAGCAACTACTCTGCAGCTCACTGTTCTCAAGCACCTGATCTGTCTGATCTGTCTGATCTGTCGTAGGTGACGATGCTGTGTTCAAGGCCAAGGTGACGGGGAAGCCTCAGCCCAGTGTTAACTGGGAACGAGCCAGCGGCGGCCCACTGTCTGATGCAACTAAATCTTTCTACGACAACATAAACAATCTGCATATACTCAAGGTTTGTCACTATAACTACACAGCTTACAGGTATTAAAGTATCTCACTGACAGTTTCTGAAAACAAACCCAAGCCTGGGATTAAAGATGGTCCTGATACAAAATAGAAGTTTGTGTTGATTTTGATCTATATCGAGTCTCTTTAATTTTCTGTGATATATCAAAAGGTTTAAAAATGTTGTTTCCCTCTGTGGGTTGATGTAACTGCACAATGACAACAAATACTTTATGAGTCACCTCTCTGTTTGTGTTATTTCAGTCACCTAACGCTATAAATAGCACGTAGCTTTGTGTGTATCAATACACTCTGGTTTTTCTGGCCGATGACTTAAAAATACCTAATTTTTAACACTTACATTTTTAATTACATACACAAATGTCTCCACAAAATGCATTGCTTTAAAAAGATGACCATAACAGACTGCTGCAGAGTGCGGCGGCTCTGTACAGCCCGACAAAGCCGAGGGGCTCTGCCATCTTGGTTCTGTCGGCACACCATGCATCATGAGGAAAAGTAGATAGAAAGAAAAAAACTCTCTCTGATCCTTTTATCTATAACCACTCTGGAGTGGATTTAGCGCTTTCTCTGTACCAGCCGGGGAGCTTAAGTGAAGCTTAAATAGCTATTATAAAGCAATTAACTTGTGGGTGCTGACATATGCATCTCCCCTTGCCATCTGTTTCTCTGGTGAGGGATGACTGTTAAGTTGCGGTGCTAAATGTTTACTGGGATTTCCCAGCATGGCACTGCCTCCCCCTGCTGCACATAAGTACTGCAGAGGGATTTAAAGTGACCGTAATGACAGTGTGACAGTTTTTAGATCTTACAATAAGCAATAAGTAAGTTATTCTCATTCATTGTACACAACCTGTAATGAATTTTCTCCACTTCAGATCAAAAACCTGACGCTGGAGGACGCCGATGTCTACAAGTGCATTGCCTCCAACAAACACGGAGACGCCATCTACTCTGTTTCCCTGATTGTGACAGAAAGTGAGTCGAGCCATTTCATATCATACATTGGGCCTCATGCAGCAACATTCTGTAAAAAATCTCTTACATTTCTGTTAAAAGAGAAGTCAACTCCAGATGCACCAAATGTTCTTAACCATCCAAATCTGCTCTTAACCAGTGAGCATTTTTTGTAAGCACAGGTAACGCTCCCTAAACATTATATAAGCTGGTGTAGTGCCATGTGCAAATACTCTGGCACATTCCAAAACAGGCTGAACTTCAGCAGTAGTGACGTTAACGTACTGTTAAATAAACTTAAACAAAGTAAACGTGATTTTCCAGAGCATCAACTGGTGTTACAGGAAAATCAAAAACCTATGTAATACATATAATAATCTAATTTAATAATCTGTTCCTCAAAGTTTCCTTGCGTTGGACAAAAAAGTTTATTTTCTTATTTTGGTAAGAGTGCTCTCAACTACTCGTCAAAATGTTCTCTTACTTAAGAGAAAAGCAAAAATAAGAAAACATCGGTGAATCCCAGAAATCAGTGGCTACTCGCAAAATAAGAACAAACCGTGGATACAAACAAAAATGAGAGGAAATTAGTTTGTATATCGGGTCCTGCATGAGGCCCATCGTGTGGGCCTTTCTTAGTCCTGATAGTTATATAGAAGCTTTCAGCTCAGTTTACGTGCTGTTTTTTACTCAGTGACTCAGGTTAAGGTGTGTACTCTTTGTTTCTAGATCCAGCGTTGGACTTCAAAAAGATGCTGAAGAAACGGTAGGAACACAAGCCTGTTGTGTAATACTAACCCTGACACTCCCAAAACCTGTCAAGGTGTGATGGAGCTTTCTCTGATCCACCTCCAGATCCTTTGTTTGCATGCATCCAGAAATATCTACAGGATGAGATCTAAAGAGCTGCGATGAGTAGGATGATGCTTTTGAGCTGCATAAATGCATACTGTCAGACATATACATACATGTGCACACACACACACACAAGCCTGGCACAAACTTTTTGTATGTCCATGTAAACGCACGTGCACAACTGTTTCCTGCGTGTGCAGCAGCGTGGAGAAAAGAGAGGAGAAGAGGCCACCTACAGAGGAGGAGATGCTAAAGATCCTGGCTGGAGCTGACAAGAAGGACTACGAGAGGATCTGCGCAGAGCACGGCTTCACCGACTTCAGAGGAATCCTGAAGAAACTGAAGGAGATGAAGAAGAAAGTGGAGGTGGAGGTGGGCCTGTCATACACAGAGCTTGTTCACGTAACACAGGATCACAAAAGGAAGAAAAGGTTTGGGGATGTGATATGAAAAACAGCTTAAAATAGAGCAGAATGGAAAATGGGGAAAAAAAAATGTTTAATGTCACACAACACAGCCATGGCAACAAAGGTATGTCGCATAGCAACACTCACGTCAACTAATGTGAAGATTGTGGGGTCGGGGATGACATTTTTGCGGTGTGTTTAAAATCTATAAATACATATTTTTCCAGATGGTACGTGTGCTGAAGCCCCTGGAGGACATCACTGCCACATCTGGCAGCAGCATCGTCTTTGACACCATCCTGGAACTAAAGGATCCAAACATCAGGATGCAGTGGTTTCTGGTAAAACTCATGCGTCTGCCTGTTGTGTTTCAAAGTTTGCATATATATTCTGTTATACATAAAGCACTTGCGAGTTCCTCCCCCTCGTCTCTGAATTTTGTTTACGATCCAGGGTGCAGAGCTGCTGCGCATCCAGTACTCTCACGGGAAATACGAAGTGAAACAGATGGGAACCAAGCACATGCTGTGCATCTCTAGCGTGAGCCTCAGTGACACGGGCACCTACATGCTGCAGGTTGGAGACAAGAGACTGTCAGCCAGGCTGAACGTCAGAGGCAAGTGCAGCACGGGACTGGAGTCCTTCCCACTGCTCATAACTCAGAGAGACAATGCCATCATTGACTGCATTACCCACACTTAGTGTCACTTTTATTCGCTTGTTTTATATTGTTTGACAGACTTGCATACATGCATGTCTTTCTCCCATCTCTCATTCCATCGACAAGATATAAATAGACAAAACGCAGAGTTTTTACGTCGTTTTACCAGTCAGAGATGGTTTTCTCTCTCGGGGGGTTTCTCAGTCGTCTCATATTTCTCTGAACACCCACATATCAGAGCGCCGATTGCCAGACATGTTTTGTAGCTTTCAAATCCTATTATTTGGCATGGACTCCTTTTCAGTGAGGCGATTACATGATTTAGTCTATTGACTTTAAATTAGAGGGTTTGTAAATGTGAGGCAGGCCTCCCTGGGGGGGGGGGAGGCTCAGTGAATGGAAGTGAAAATGTGTTATTATTAGTTATCAAAAGAAGATCACATAGAACAGCCTACGTGTGTGTGATTTGGTTAACTTCAGAGATACAGTGGGAAATTGTACCGTTTTTTCGCACTTTTCCAGAGTCAGAAATAGGGATGTAACAATACCAAAAACTCACAGTACGATAATATCATGATAGAAAGTCCTCAATATGATATTTATCGTGGTATTAGGCTCTGTTTTTTTTTTCCTCGTCCTGGTGACGGCACATCGAGTGATGCTGTCGGATGTGTGTCGATGTGTTTCCACTCACATAACGTTACTCTACTGGAGCAACGGCGACACACCGTCCTCGTCTTATACACGACTCTCTCTGGTGCTGTTGTAGCTGAACAGGAATCTGATCTTCCAGCTCCGATATTTCATTCATTGTCACTAGCTTACACGTACACTAGCTTATTGTGCTAACCTCAGTCATGTTGCTAACGGCGTGTGGCTAAAAGTTTCCGACACTATAGGGAGTCATCATGAATAAAACAGCATATTGACTTACCCTGCTGTGCAAGAACATTGTTTTTCCTGTATATGTTTGTCGTTACGTGAAAAAGACGTGAGGTGTCTGACACACTGGGACCGGACAGCTGTCGCTTTTAAAGTCCTCATCATGTGGTCAAAATAGCGATTAAAACGTCACATTTTACAGTCACAATGACATAAATCTATGTTCTTGTCATAATATTTCACCAACACTTATGTTATTTTCACTCCATGTTTGTTCACAGCTGAATGAACTTTAGTGACCTTTGTTTTTCAGCTGGTGGTGGCAGCTGTGGCTCTTTGTCGCCCTCTGCTGGCCCTCCAGTGATACCACTGTCTGATCCTCTCATTTAGAGGAATAATTTGATATTAGGGTATATTACATCAGCCCCACAACGGTATCAAGACATTTTTATCGCAATATTCGATATATCGTTACATCAGAAACTAATAAATGTCTCTCCTTCAGATGAACCTCTGAAATTCCTGTCTGACTTCAAACCCAAGAAAGTAACAGAGCGTCAGACCGCCACGTTTGAGGTCCGTCTCTCCAAGAAGACCGACGCACCACTCATCTGGAAGGTTTGTATGTGACTCGAAAAAACACATCGAACAACTTAAATACACTTTTACAAGTTAGGCATATAATCTCTCCAGGAACATTTCTTTTTCATTTCGTTTTCAGCATCTCGGTGATGAAAAGAACACAAATGACAACAATCTAGGCAAACATGAACACCAGGGAAATACACATGATTGAAAAAGAATACAGAAATTGTTTTCCCAGAAGTGTTTGTATTTTGGCAGCTAAAGGGAAAGGAAGTAAAAAGAGATGAGAAGTTCGACGTGTCCCTGTCTGAGGACGGTCTGACCTACACCCTGAAGATTAAGGATGTGAAAGTCAGCGACACTGGAGACTACACCATCAGCATCGGAGACCTCACTGCCACCGTGCCACTTTTCATTGAACGTACGTACAGATAACAGTATTTTATAGGCTTTGCTCTCATAAAAAAAACTTTTTTGTTGTGTTTTGTTATGTTTTGTTTTTTTTCCCAAAAGGGCTGTGTCTTCCTGTTTTAGTGGAGCTACGATTCTGAGGACACAAACTTCTCCCTTTAGACTGACTGGAGATGAGCAGTTACAGTTATTTTCCTCCCCGGAGATTAGAGGCTTCGTTCCTTCATAGCTATGCTAAACAACATCATCTTCCCTCTATCTTCCAAATGAAGACGTATGGGTAGCATAATAAATCCTCCCTCCTAGTGCTGAGTTGAAAGTAATCCAACCAAATCCCTCCTCACAACAAGCTCATTTATTACGCCTGTGTCTAACAAGATGCTTACTTGCCCAAGGTGCAAGCTGGGGCATGTAAATATCTTCACAAGGACATGTGGCTGTCCTATGGGGTTGCAGGAACAGAAGCATAGTAATTGAGGTTGTGTTAATTACAGTTATTCATGCGTAGACTGTATACTTCTTGTTCTTTAATGATTAGTCTATACTGAAGGTCTTCTGTATGTGTTGGAACTGAATATAAAGAACAAACCTAATAAGTGGCTGCAAAATTAAGTTATCTTCACTCCATTTTTTTTTTCTACTTTTTTGTAATGTGATTAAACTCATTTTGCATGCGTTTATAGTACAGAAACCACCCACAAGAAGTTAAAGATCCAATATTATGCTCATTTTCAGGATCAAACTTGTATTTTGGGTTTCTACGAGAACATGTTTACATGCTTTAATGTTCAAAAAACACATTATTTTGTCTGTTTGCATATACCTGTATTCAACATCTGTCTGAAACACTCCATTTTAGCGTCCGTCTCTTTAAGCCCTCCTCCCAAAAAAGCCCAGTGTTTCCAGGTCTTCCACATCTGCGTCTCTGTACCGTCATTATAGTAATGACTGTAACAGCACTTTCCAAATGTATATAGTATAGTTGTGACATCACAACTGTACGAAGTCCTGACGGCTAAAAAAAAAAGACATGGACATCTCACTTTTTATGATATGGGCCAAATAAACCCTAAAGTGACTCCTCTTCCTTTTATTCCTGGTGTATTTTACTTTTGTCCAGGGATTCCCATCAAGTTCACCAGCCACTTAAAGAATGTCCATGTGCAGGAGAGAGGCAAGGCCCACTTTGAGTGTGAGATGAGCTCCAAGGACGTGCACGTTCGCTGGATGAAAGACGGCTGTGATATCACAGCGAGCCGCCGCTACATCTTCATGCGCGAGGGAAAGAGAGCAGAGGCGATCATCGAAGACTGTGAGCTGACAGACCAGGGGAAGTACTCGGTCATCTGCACTCAAGACAGTGACGCACACGAATATGTCACTTCTGCCAATCTGACCGTAGATGGTAATGATCTGTCTATCTGGAGTTTTTTTTTCAGTATCAGTAAGATTACTGAGTAATATATAAGACCCTAAATAAGCCATTTTTCTGTGTGTGTTGCCAGAGCGTTTTGCCTCAGTGAAGAATGGTATGTCAGACGTTCAGTGTCCGACAGGCTCCCCTGCAGAGCTGTGCGTTGTCCTCGATGATGAAAAGGTGGACGGAGTTTGGCTGAAAGATGGAGTGGAGGTAAGTGATGATACGAGACTGGATGAAAGAGTTAGCTGTTGGATGAATTGGCACAAAGTTCTGTACAGACGTTCATGGTTCCCAGAGGATGAAGCCTAGTAACTTTTTTGTGAAATGTCTCAACAACTATGGGATGAACTTATGAATGGATTACTGAACAGGGGCCCAAAGTGTCAGGGCAAAAAACACACAAAGAACTGCCAAATGACCACAAAATGAAAGAGACACAAAATAACTACAGAGATGCAAAACGACCACAAAGAGATGCTAAATGACTAAAAAGACACAAACAAATCAAAACTGTACACATAACGACTGCAAAACGACCCAAAATTACTACAAAGAGATGCAAAACGACTAAAAATAGATACAAAACAATCACAAAAAGATGCAAAACGACTAAAAATAGATGTAAAACAATCACAGAGATGCAAAATGACTACAAAGACAAGAAAATCAACCAGAAAGGGATGCAAAATGACTACAAATGATGCAACACAATCACAAAGAGATGTTAAATGTCTAAATGTAGGCTCTTTGAGTTTGGGTGTCTTGTTTCAATGCAGACAGACTGCATGTCTGTTCCCAGGGACCCATGTCTCATAATCTGTCCATGGATGGACTGATGGACTGATGGATTTCCATTAGGTTTTTCATACAGATATCCAAAGTGCCCCAGAGGATGAATTGTAATGACATCATGGTTAGCGTGTCAACATCAGTACATCTTCACAGCACGACTGTAGATTATTAGTGATACACATAAGTGATACACAACTTTAATGCCATAACCTTTGATATCGTCACCATTTTAATCAAGTCACTTGCAAAATGATTAAAACGATTTAGCAGCCAAGTTCTATTACCCCCACACACACTTCTATTGTGGATCATTTCTCTCTCATTGACGCACAATATTCGTGTTACATTTGACAGATTTCGGAGCTGAGGGGGGTTCAGGTGGTCAAACAGGGAGCCGTTCACAAGCTGATCTTCTCTGGTGTGAGCAATGCACACGAGGGCAAATACACCTTCAGAGCCAAGGGGGCTGAGAGCGAGGCTGTACTCACTACTGCAGGTACGTGTTTCTATGTTTCAGTATTCACAGGTGAGAGAGACTCACTGGAAACACACTCTGTATTTAATATTTAAATCCAGACACTGTCGTTTTTGATACTACCACTAGGAGTCGCCAAAGTCAAAATCCTTCACACTAAAGCTAGTCTGGCAGGCTAACCAATCAGAGCCAGGATAAAGCCTTACTTCCTGTCCGCACAGGAAGTCCGTGCCCGTGTTCCCAAAGTCTCTTCATGACAGGAAACAAACAACAACCTCCGAGTTATCAACCTACACGCTGAAAATGACAAGTTTTTAAGATGATTGTAAAGATCTACAAAGAATATGTTTACATCATTTTCGTGGAGGTGATCCACCGAAACGGGTTTCCTTCCGACACTATCTGTCAGAGGCACCGTCGGGGCGTGGCCATCGTTGGTTTAAGGAAATACAAACAGGCCAGGAAGTTTTTTTCACTATCCAGGAGTGAAAGCACATTTAATCCAGCAGCGCTGTGGAGAGAAGTCTGGCTGCCTGAGACTACATTAAAGATTAAAAAAACCTATACTGAAAACTACTTAAAACCACAATGGAATTGAAAATAACATCCCAATCTATTATTAACCATATTTCCCAGACCCTCCAGAAATTGAATCCTCTGTGCTGGACTTGTTGGGGGCCCGGCCTGTGACTGTGAAGGCGGGCCAGGCAGCCATCATTAAGATCCCCTTCAGAGGCAAACCGCCTCCCAAGGTCACGTGGTACAAGGACGGCGTGGAGGTCCTGGAGGACGAGAGGACGAAGGTGGAGAGGACAGCTGACGGCACCTCGCTGGTGCTCAACAGGTGGGCGTCAGATATTTTATGATCTTTTCAAAAAGGTCACGCACAAATTAAAGCACTAAACATTTCCTCTCTGTGCCTGTTTACTAGATGTGTACGAGAAGACAGTGGAGCAGTTATGCTCCGTCTGAAGAGCGACTGCGGCACTGCTGTTGCCAACCTGCACCTCAATGTGATCGGTGGGTGACGACGCATATTTGGTAAATAAAAGTTAAAGGTGATTTGAAATACTTAATGCATGTTTTGCCACATTCTCCTCAGACCATCCGAAGCCTCCTCAGGGGAAAGTGGAGTTCCTCGAGTTGTCAGGAAAGTGCATCAAGATGAAGTGGAAGGCTCCGCGGGACAACGGGGGTAAGCAAGTGACCAGTTTTGTGATTGAGCGGCGCGTGGCGGGTAAGAGGTCCTGGACCAAGGTCGGCGAAGTAGACAGCAGTACCACGGTCTTCAGCGATGACAAAGTGGAGGAGGGTCAGGCGTACCAGTATCGCATCAGGGCTGTCAACGTGGAGGGAATGAGCGACCCTCTGGAGACGGAGGAGGTGCGTGCTGGAGAGCCTGTAGGTGAGCGCTAATTATATATAATATAATGATGTCATCTCTCAAAATGTTGAGGTGTCCGTGGTTTAGGGGTCCAGAGGTGAGACTTGTAATCACCAATATTGTTCTTATCAATATTAGTACCGTATTTCCTCAAATAGAGGCCGGGGGCTTGCGTGACACAGACAAATAAAGGCCTGCCCCAAAAAAGTATAATGTATATTTCCATCACTTTTAATTTAATACATTCAACAAATCATGCTATTTTCAACTTCAATTTTCCTGGATTACTCATCTAAAGTGTCATTGTCCAAACAAACAGAGGGAATTAGAAATAAAGGCCTGGTACTCTCTGCAGCCGAGGGAAATAAAGGTATTCAGATCCTTCAGTAAAATTACTAAAACACTGAAAATACTCCACTACAAGTAAAAGTCCTGCATTCAAACCCCTAACTTAAGTAAAAGTATGCAAGTAAAGTAGTCTGTGTGCAGTAAAATGTTCCCTGTCAGTGTTTTATGATTATTATTACATATGATGTTTTGGTTAATATTACTGCTGCATTACTGTGAATGTTGCATTTTGCTGCTGTAGATGTTTAAGGTTGTGCTTATTTTAACTACATTATATACTGTTGGGTAGTTGAATGTACAGCAATGCATCATATTCTATAAGATCATCATATCATTCAAGAGCTTAGAAAAACAGCACTGTTTTCATGCATTTTCCAGCTGGTGCATAAAGATTTTTAAATACACGTAGATTATGTAGCTTAAGGAGTTTTTCACAACACATAAAGGAACACTCCTTCAGTTTATCACAAACATTTAGGAAGGGGATAAAAAAACTGTAATCTGAAAAGTCTCGGTCAAATGTAGTGGAATAAAATTAAGTAATATCACATAAGAGGGAGAGTTGTTAACTTTGTCGTCATCAAACTCACCTCTTCTTCACGTCTTCTGTGTAAATCCACCTCCCCAGAGCCTCCGAGCACAGCGTCCCAGCCCCAGGTGTCCAACGTAACCAAGGAGACCATGACGGTGAGCTGGACGCCTCCAGCCAACGACGGGGGAGCCCCAGTTCTGGGCTACGTCCTGGAGAGGAGGAAGAAGGGGAGTAACGTGTGGTTACAGGTCCACAAGGAGCTGCTCACAGGTCAGACTATATCACGCTATCATGTTTTGATATATGTCACAGTTTGGAGAGCAGGCAGCAGGGGAAACAACAAACACAGACAGAAGTTCAGTGATTTAATAAACAGAAAGGCTTACAGGTTACAGAGGATAAACAGCAGCTACAGCTGGAGGAAAACAAAACTCTGCAGCAACAAACACAAACTGACACTGAACAAAGGAGCTGCAGGTAGAAATAGTGAGCGACTGAACAGGTGAGCAGGAGGTGACTGCAGGACTAACGAGGGACAGGTGAAACTAATCAGGGCGGGGCAGACTATCAGAACTGGCGGGAAAAAACAGAAAGACAGGAAGTGATCTGAAAGGAGGAGGTGAGTTACAAAATAAAACAGGAAACTCTAAACATGAATGAATGAATGAATGAATGAATAGTTTGAAGTAGTACATGAAGTAGTACAGTAACACATTTAAATAGTGGGAAAAATCTAAAATGAAATTAATGACAATATTAGTGCAAAAAATAATGATAATAACAATGAAAAAAACAATAAATAAATAAACTGCACACATTATGTTAAAATTATTGAAAAACAATAGTGCAAAAATTGCTGTATACAATATGGTAATGATATGAGAATGAAATTTGGAGAGATGTTCTGATACCATGTGCGTTAAAAAAAAAATATATATATATATTATTATTATTATTTTCAGCTGAATATTACTGACCCTGTATGGATGTGATTGCTATCAGTGTTGTATGGCCTGGCCCAGGTTCAATTCAATTTAATATTATTTATAGTGTGATATCATAACAAAAGTTACCTCAGGACACTTTTCATCAGCAGGTCTAGACCACGATCCATGCAGAAACCAGGTTAAACCTTTTGTAAAAACATGAACACTTGCATACAGAGAATGAATGCCATAGATTTTTCTTTTATAAATAATCCACTTTAAAGTCGATTTTTTTAGGGGAGGCTAAATTACGTGTTATCGGATCGGTGCGTATACTCGATACTGATACCAGCATTTATCAGAGCTAATTTCTGGAGTTGTTCCGATACTGATACCACCACACATTAACCATGTATGGTTTTCATTTCTGTACTGACAACACATGCATCCTCTGTTCCTCTGGTTTCGGTTGTATTTCATGTATTGAATCTGTGTTATTGTTTTCAGATACAAGACTCCAGGTGGAAGGGCTGGTGGAGGATGTGGAGTATGAGTTCAGAGTCTGCAGTGTAAACAGAGCCGGAGCAGGCAGTCCCAGCACCATCTCTAACGCGGTCCTGGCCAAAGACCCCATCAGTGAGTCCTTCCTGTATCCGTATTATCTCTGGACTATCTCACACCTCAACATACTGGCTTTTCTCTCGGGTCGCTCAAATATGGCAAAAATCATGATCACGGATTATTTTGAATATTGAAATCACAAGTTTGTTTAACAATGGATTTTCTTGAACTTTAAATATAATTCAACTGAAAACATTTTTTAAAAGAAATTAGATAAATAAATAAAGTAAGTAATATATAGATGTATATACATTTAAATACTTATTATCAAAATAATAAATAAAAATCAATGAGATCACAATAAATAAAATCAACTATGTTGTAACATGAGTGTACTTCCATTACCAAAACTCCTGAACATAATTGAACATTTTGGAAAACTATATCCACATGTGAAACACAATAACGGTTTCATCTCGATTATCTTTTTTGAAGCCAAAACAGTAATTGAAAATAAAATCTGATTAAACACCTGGTCCTTTTTTTCTCTCTTGTAGGAGCTCCTGGTCTGGTGAGGAACCTTTGTGTGTCTGATTCCACAAACTCCTCCATTTCTCTGCGCTGGACTCCTCCAGACCAGGGAGACGAGCCCTCGGGTTACATCCTGGAGGTCCGCCCCGAAGACGCTAAAGACTGGACCAAGGCCACCAAGATCCCCATCGCTGGTACGGCCTTCAATGTTGGAGGACTTCAGGAGGGGAGGAAGTACCACTTCCGTATCCGTGCTGTCAATGAAGGAGGGGTGGGGGAGTCCATGGAGCTGCTGGAGGGGGTCCTGGCCACGCCTCCACCTGGTAATACATCCTCTTCTATTTTCTTTTTTTTTCTCTACTTAGTTTCCTCTTTTCTATTCAGTTTTTGTATTTCCCCCCTCGCAGTGGCACCCAGGTTTGATGTCCAGGGGAAGCTGAAGAACCAGGTGGTGGTGGTCCGAGCCGGAGCGGTACTTTGTCTTCACCTCAGCTTCACTGTAAGACTCTGATGATCTACTCTGCCAGCACTAAAACAAATAACTAGGAACTGGCTAAAACCCTTCAGTCCAGCAGTTCAAAGCGAATGATGCAGGAAACGTAGAATTAGAAACAAAGAGACAGAGTGGATGAGATACGAGGCCATAACCTAATCTATAAAATCACTCACACTCAGATCACCAAAATAAATTACAAATGAACAGAAGCAGACTGTGGGAAAACAGTTATACACAGCATATAGACCATAGAAATCAAATTGGACATACACACATTGTACACATCTTAGAGGAGGATGCACGCACACACACACGCCTCCCTTCTTTTTTTTTTTTTGTATCTCCCATCTGTCTGTCTGTCTGTCTTCGTACGTGTGTGTACAGGCATTTAATTCTATGTTATTTTTTAGTTCTAATATTATTAATCTTTTCTCTCTTTTTTCTGTATAAAATACAAAAATAATGTACTGATTTTTTAATTTATTGTAATAAAAGTGTATTAAAACTAGACGAGCCTGCTCCACATGAGTCCTATTTATAATTCTTGGCCCTCAACCCTTCCCTCCTCCACCCTTACAGGCCACACCTCCTCCGGTGGTTACCTGGCTCAAGGATGACGTCATCACTTCAGGACGGGAAGTCATCACCAAGAGCAAGAATCACTCCCAGTTCCTCATTTCCACGTCTCAGCGATCCGACTCCGGCGTCTACCGTGTACACCTGAAGAACGACAATGGAGAGGCTCAGTATGACGTCAGCGTCAGGGTAACAGGTGAGTGACGAAGCCTCCATTATACATGCGTCTCGTCTTTAATTGTACACAAGTTTTAAAGTTTGCAAAAATACTCTGCTATGATTCATATTTTGTTTAACATGGTTTTCCCACAAAAAAGTACATTTAAAAAATCTCTGAAAAGGGGCTGGAAGCACATTTACTCTTCTCCCACATTGAGAAATTCTGGATCTGACCTCAAGCCCCGCCCACCACCACTACCATAGGGTGCGTTCATAAATCCAGTCTGACGCTCTTCACTAAAATTAGAGCACTGTTGTTTGAACAAACGGAGCGTTCTGTTTCTACATGAATTACCGAACGGTTTAATTAAAAACGCTCCTGCTGCTGCATCTCCTCAGACCCAGACCCAGACCCAGACCCAGAGTACGCTCTGCCGCTCTGCTGCTCCGAGATTGTGCTGCTCTGAATTTACGAACGCACCCGGAGTTACGCAGTGGAATGCTCCTGCCACAAGTTGGCGGGATTGGCTCCTTAGATATATGATGTCATAAAACCTGTCTGTCTGAATCCAGAATTTAGAGACTGTTGTTGGCACGCTGCAGTTTGATTTTCTCTGGAGCTGGTCTTTAACATTTCTGTACTGTATTTTGTCTCACAGTTTAGTCCCTCAAAGTAAATATCAGAGGTTACGTTTCCCTTGGCCGTGTGGAAAGTCACATTATAAATCACTGGAGTGTTGGCTTTGGCTTAAATCAAATATCTCCTCCTCCTCCTCATCATCACCTCCGTCCCTCAGATTTTCCTCGACCCCCCAAGAACCTGCGCCTGGAAGAGGAGGTTCCGGGCACGGTGACCCTGCAGTGGGATCACACCCCAGACCTGGCTGACGATGACGAGGGGGCACATTACGTCATCCTCAAACGTGACACCAGCACTGCCTCCTGGTTCACCGTGGCCGCGCGTGTCTTCAGCAGCAAGTACACCGTCACCGGGCTGCTTCCCGGGAGGAAGTACTTCTTCCGAGTCATTGCACAGAACTCTATCGGAGACAGCGACCCGCTGGACTCCAGGGAACCTCTCATCATCGCTAAGGAGAAAGGTGAGACGTTTGATTTCAGTGTTATACTATTGCTCAGCATGTTGAATTAAGCTTGCGTTTGTTTCTGTGCATTTATGTGTCTGTGCCTCTGTGTCAAAGAATGCATCAGCAGCCTTCATTTGAAGGAATATGCCTCAAAACCACGTCAGGTGAAACCGACGTTCCTGCTGCCACTGAAGGACCACGCTGTTCGCAGAGGCCATGACTGCAGCATGAGCTGTGCCTATCAGGGCATGCCAACACCACGGGTATGAAGGACGCTGATCTCAGTGTGGTGCATCCATCTGAAACATCTGTGCATTAAGGCCAGACACTACAGGAAAACACTTGTTCCATGCACTGGTCAGCATGTGTTCTTTCAGACTGGCTGAAAGAAAACATCCAAAATACACATTTAGGTGTTTATTTCACAACACGTTGTCTATTAGCACCTGTAGATTCTCCTACATTCACCATTAGATCATGCTTCATTTGCATATTTAAACATAACATTTCAGAAAACTTATAATTGTCTTTATGTAAGTAATCAACAAATCTTTAAAGGCCGATTTCTAAAAAATAGGGTTTTTTTCTCTCAAACTTTAAGCCAGAAATCTGCACTTCAGTGACACTTACAGACACCAAACTTTCCAGTTTAATTCCTATCTATATTCTGAAGGTTTTTACAGAGAGGTTTGCTCATATATCATTCATAGCCTGATTTATATAATATCTTATTCCTAAAAAAAACATGTTTTTCTTTTTTTTATGGCTGTTGACAGTATTTTCTGATTTATGGAGTGAGAAAAAAGAGATATCCCAAATCTCTTCTGTAAAAACCTTTAACTCTGACATGTCAGCAAATTGAAATAAGAATTTTGTACCTGGCTTTATCTAATGTTCAGATTTCTGTTCTGGAAATGTATGCAAATTAGCACATATTTAATAAGACAATGCCTAATTTGCATATAAAAAACAACAACTTGTAATACAGAAAATAATTATCTTGATTTAAGTAATCAACTGCGGAAGTTTCATGGTGATATCTATTAGTTTTACTCTGTTCGCCTGTAGTGTCTCCCCTTAATGAAACATTTGTGTGATATCCTCCCCCGGCCCCCTAAAGTAATAATAATAATATTGTTAATTCCCATGCACAGGCCTGCTGGTATAAGGGGGAGTCAAAGATCTCTGACTCCTCTCGGTTTTGGCAGAGCACAGCCAACGGAGTGTGCACCCTCGTCATCCCCACCTGTGCAACCAAAGATGGTGGAGAATACACGCTGGTGCTGGAGAATCCTCTGGGGACGGCCAGGTGCTCCTGCACCCTGGTGATATTTGGTGAGAGAGAGAGAGAGAGAGAGAGAGAGGGAGAGAGAGAGAGAGAAATAATGGTGTATCACTTTGCTTGACTCGTTCTTTATCTGTCTGTATGTGATGTCTTCCAGATAAAGATGACAAGAGTCTTCTGGAGAGCCTGACCAAGCAGGCAAACAAAGAGAAGCTGATTTTGTAAGAGATGCACTTTGAGTGGCCACTGACTTCATGCTGCACGTCACCACTGTCAATCATTTTAGCTGTGGTTAGATTTTAAGACATTAGAAATCTATGAATCATTTCAGATTTTTATTGATTTATTTGGTTAAAAAACAAACAGTTTTTTTCTCATCTTCCAACTTGCCTTTACTCTATTTCCTCAGCTCTAGTAATACAATACATGACCACTAGATGCCAGACTTGCTCCCATCTGTGTGTTGGCATTCTGCTGCAGGAGCAGATTAATGTTTGGTGTGTTGGAGAGATTTGTACTCATTACTCAGCTCGCTCAGCCACAGAGATTTCTCCCTTAAGTCACAAATGCTTTTCACTCTATAAAAGGAATTTGACTTTCATCTTTTCTCCAGGGTTTCCAGTTTTTGCCCAAATGCAATTATTTCACAAAGCTTGCTGTACCAGGTCATGTCAACCACCAAGTCAGATGGATTGTGTGTCTGTGCATTAAAATAAATAATATAACAGTAAACAGTGCATCATCATATCCACACAGCCTCTTTCTGAGGACAGTGGTGTGCACACTGCCAATTATGCAACTCACCAAAATCCTACTTCTCTTTGAGGTGTGCTGGCAGTTTAGTTTATTAATCTGTAAAACATGCAAAGCCCAATGTTTGAATCCAGTCTACAACTTTAATCATTTGTCATCTTGTTCTCACGTTCCCAGTTTTCCCTGCTGATTGAAAACAAAACACACAAATGCCTATAAATATCTCAAACAAAAAATCTAAATGATTTCCCCTCTCATAACTTGCCAGTGTGCATGTAATGCCACCAGAAAGTATTAGGACAGAGTCACATTTTTTTGTTATTGTCTCTGTCTCGCACATTATTGGATTTGAAATGAAACAATGAGGTGCTGACTCCCAGCTTTGCAGGTGTTACATCATCCACATTAGATGAGCTGTGTAGCAGCTGTAGTCCCTTTCATAAATACCAGTAGTCTCCAAATTTCAGGTGACGCAAAGTAACTGGACAAGTTAACAAACTATATCATGTTTAATGTTTTGTTGCCAAGTCTGTGACAAGAAATATGCATTTACAATTACAGCTTTTCAGGGATGTTTTGCATTCTTGGTTTAACAGTCTGATCAAGTCAAACACCTCGTTTGAGATCATCGCCGGATCGATTCCATTTGCATAACTTTTAAAAATTAAACTTTATTCTTATCTTTCTTTCAGCACTATATCTAATAACACACATGTTTAACTATTGAAAATGTGTAATGGTCAATCTCAATTGTATTTTTTTTTATTTTTACATTGGTTTCTAAATGAAATACTTCAGATGAGGACTGGAAGTAATAGGAGTTTTTAGCATATTAGCAAATACATTAAATGTAGTCAAATTACATCACTTAGCACACTTCACATTCATGTGGTTTACCAAAACTATATTTAAATAAATAAATAAATAAAAGCTTAATAACATCTAATAAATAATTTAGGTAACAGGACTGTAGTTAAGATTCTCAGTCATATTTAAAATATGATTTCATGACTAAAATGTGTATTTTAACTAAGATATTATGAATTTCCAATGGGAATAAAGTATTCTATGTCTAAATTGGAAATATAGTCACACAATAATACAAAAAAAAGAGATTTCTGAAGGATTCTCATCATTATATTTCATGGTGAAGTGAAGTGTTAAAATCAGTGTTCTGGGTAGTTTTTTAGGCACCTGTCCTGCTGTATTGTCTTAAGATTTGGGGACTATATGCATAAAAAGGGCTACAAGTCAATTTCAAATCCAATGTGTTGAAACAAAACTAAAAGTGTCCTGAAACTTTGCGGCTGCAGCGTGTGTGATGCTTCTCTCTGAGAGGTCTGCTGCTCTTTGAGAGAGTGTGATCCAGTAAGGAGCTGCCAAACAGACAGAGAGAGGTCACGACCCCTCTCCATCCTGACGTCACGGTGTTGGCTCACACAAACTCCATTTCTATACAGCCACCCGGGGACTGGTAATGTCAGGTTGCCAGGTTCAAATCAATTAAGCACCACCGGGCAGTAAACGGACGTCACTGGCACCTCCCGCCTCCTCACTGCTCGGCGACGCACAATAAGGTGGAAGTACTCTGAGCTGAATACTCAGTCTACGTATCTGACAGAAGCTAAAAGCTGCTGCACCCAGAGGGAAATGCATGCATCTCAGAGAGTTTTCCCTGATGTTTTATCACATTTATCGCATTTATTGACTAAACCTCAGAGATACATGAAAACCTGACGGGGGACACTACAGGTGGATACACATTATAACTAAAAGATGTCACCATGCAACTTCCCCACTTGATTACTTACATTAAAAACAATTTGTTTTTGCATTACAAGTTTTGGAATGTTATGTTTAAATATGCAAATGAGGCATTATCTTATTAAATATGTGCTAAGTTGCACATTTCCAGATCAGAAATGTGAACATTAGATAAAGCAGGTTCAAAATTATTGTTTAATTTTGTTGACATATTAGAGTCAAAGGTTTTTACAGAGGGGATTTGGGATTTTTTTTTTATCA